>PVJI01000099.1:130118-328721 GCA_004026765.1 Micronycteris hirsuta | reverse complement strand
CAATCACATAGGAATTGAGAAGAAGGAAGATCGAACAGAAATGGTCTTTCTTTTATAATCTATGTAAATGACACTTTGTGTGTATCCCTCTTGTGTTTCTTACAGACCTCTGATCTCCTATATTCGAAAGTTCTACTATTATGATCCTCAGGAAGAGGTATACCTGTCTCTAAAGGAAGCGCAGCTCATTTCCAAACAGAAGCAAGAGGTGGAACCGTCCACGTAGCGAGGGGCCCCTGCTGGTCACCACCAAGGGTATGAACTTTCTGCCTCTCTGTTCAGCCATGCCTCTTCCTGGGCAGCTGTCACCGTGCGTGGGCCTTGTCCCCCCCCCACCCCACGCATATGCCCCTGACCCAAGCCTCTGTCCATAGCTACCCCATCTGATAATGGAGTCCCCAAGGGACACCCCAGTTAGAGAAGAGCAGATGGACAAGGGAGGAGGCTTAAAGAATGTTTGTCAAGCAGCGTGCAGGCTAACCACTGAGTATGGCAGAGGAGGAGGACACGCACATGCAGCTCAGTGTGCAGCCTTCTCGTACCTCGGCCGACCCCCCGATATTGCACAAATGACATGCAAGGCCGGAAACCAAAGTGGAAGGAAACTTCATCAAAGGAAGCACAAACATGCCTCAATTGCAATAGGCGGGCACTTCAGTGAGAGCGCCACCGCGCCCCGCGGCTTGGAATGGGGGTGCGGAAAACAGCTCACTCTTCCCTTCAGAGTCCCACTGGGGCCGCTCCGAAGTCAGGTGTTCAGAATAAGTGGATTAACTAAGAATTCATTTATCTAAAAGGCTGTCCTCCCGTTGCCACACTGAGTCCTAGTTATTTATTTTCCCATAAAATCTTGTGGAATACTGATTTGTGCAGATGGATTTTAATTAGTCTTTTAAATTTCATTAATGTGAACACTGAAAAGTAGAGGTGAGTAAGCAACAGAATTGCCACAGATTAGTGATTTGGGGAGTGTGGGTTGATGTGCAGGATCTCACACTCTGGTGTGCGGGCGCAGCGGCACCCGCCCCCATCTTTCCTTAGTGTGGAGTTTCCTTGTTAAGCTCTGAATACTTCTCTTCTAACCCCTGTCCTCTAGTGCCAGTCCCCATAGAAAACAAGGGGAAAAAACCACAAGGGCAACCACCTTAGAGAGGCTTCAGCGTCTCCACCCTCTCTCTCCGCGGTGACAGTGACAGCTGGTGTGTATGTCCCATGGGTGTCCTTGAGCCATGGCTGAGGTGAACCCACTGTGTGTCTCCCCTTGACCCTGGAAGTCTTTGACCCTGTGTTGGGAGATAGTACAGGAGGGGAGCAAGCTAATAAGGGTTAATTAACGGAGGAGGAATGAAAAGGAGAGATCAGCAAATGGTAACTCTGGAAGGCTGTGGAGTTTTAACTTACAGGATCCCGGGTTGGATGTGCAAATTGTATGCCCTCAGAAATGTCTCCTAAAACGTCTAAAAGCCTGAATGTTTAGTAGCATTTCTCTGCTTGGTGGCTTTGTGGCTGAGATGAGGGTGGGAAGGAAGAAGAGAATGCAGGAGGCCCACCTACCTGACCACACCCTCGGGGAGTAATTAGGGCCCTTTGGTTAGAGCGCTGTTCCTGTGGGTGCTGTGCCCTGGGGGTGGGGGGTGGGGGGTTTGCATGGCCAGGAGCACATGCAGAGAAAGGCCCAGGATGGTGGAGGGTTCCAGACTTAGTCATGTGGAAGTAAGTGATTGACGTGGGCGGGGAGGTCTGAGGGTGGGAGGGGCTCCATGGCCGGGAGACCACTGTGCCGGGTTTTCTAAGGAGCAGTGTGAACACATTCTGTGTGGGCCCGGGGGTGGGACAGGGCCCACAGTGGGTGTGAGTTACAAGGATTTAGATTTTAGTTCAGCTTTAGAAGAACCTTTCTAACAGAGAGGTCCAGAGGTGGAATGGGTTTTCCACAGGAATCGGTGAGTTTGCCATTTTTAAGTTCACTCAGCAGATAGGTGTCTCTGTGTGAAGCATCGGCGTGAGCTGGGAGCACAGGCCCGCTCCCGCTGAGCCCCGTCCTCTGGGGAGAGACAGACAGCGAACGCGGCAATGAGGCAGAGGTTACTTTCAGTCGCCTGTACGTGCTATGAGGAAAGTAAAACTAAGTGAAGTTTAGTGATTAGTGGTGGGATGCTACTCAAGTTTACATGGCCAGGGAAGGCTCCTGTGAGGAGGCGGTGACATTTCAGCCGGCCGAGTGAGTATCAAGGAGTCAGCCATGAAAGGACCTGGGAGCAGAGCATTCTGGGGAAAGGTCCTCTAAGTGTAGAAGCCCTGAGGTGGGAAGGAGCACCGTACGGTCAGGGACAGGCCGGGCTGAGCCACGTGTTGGCAAAGGATCGAACTGAACTCTCAGGGTCTCTTCTTATTATGGCGCTGGCCTTGTTGCCTGCATCAAAGAAGGAGCATCATGCTGTACCTGCACTGGCTCCTAGTGTAGACCCTAGGGGGTGTTGGAAAAGAGAAGCAACACTTTGCAAGGGGAAGATCTTTAAGGGGTAAAATTTGGTTGTTAATGACTTTTCGTTGGTCAGACAGATTTTAATTTAGGAGTTCTGAGTGGATCACTTGGTCTGTTACCTAGGGAATTTCATGCCAGGGTGTTTGGGGTATAATAGCTTCAATCAGAAGGTAGAAGCTGCACAGGCCTTTGTGATTATGTATCAACCCTCTTCAGTAGCCAGAAGCTGCAGAGACCTACAGCTCCCTCTAGCCGTGTTCTCAAGGGGTCGCTCCAGGGGCTCAGCTCCTTTTTTAATCCCTAGAGCAGGTAGGCCTGGGGAGAAGTGGGGCGGGGAGAATAGGCGGAGAGTTAAGGGGTAAGGGAAGTGGAAAGAGAACAGTTAGGCAGTGTGGCAGGGTATAGTTACTTTAGAACCTTTTTTGGTGTCCAGGTTGTAGGCTGCTCGGGCCTCGGGACAAAGGCTGCTGCTACAGTGTTTGTGGAAGTGATTGGCCAGCCAGACTCCACTCTTCTTTTGAGCTACACCCTAGAGGCTAGGCTGTTTTTTCACTCTATTTCGGTTCCACTCTGTTGAGCCACTCTAATTTTTTTCCCCTAGGCATTTGGTTGCCAAGCTCTGGTTTTAAAGACCCAGATGAAGGTACCATGGAAAGAGGAATGAGAAAAAACAAGAGGAAATGGGAAGGGTTGGGACCCTCTGCGCAAAGACTTGGGTTCCCCTGGCCACCCCGGGCTGGGAAGAAGCACACGACCGTCGTCTCCGAGTGGGGGGCCCCACCTTTCCCACCCTGCACCTCTGGGGTCCTGGAACTGGGCAAGCTCCCGGAAAACTGGAAGAAGTCTCAACACTGTTCCTTTTTCACAAGTTTTGTTTTGGATATTTACATTTCTCGGTGTGGAAAACTCGCAAAGGCTGCTGGGGTTTATGCCCGCTGGATTGGAAGTGGTGCGAAGGGTGAGCAGGTCCAAAGGAGGTGACGGGCCGGGGAGTGGGGGGGCAGGCGGGGCATCGCCAGTGCCGCGCCAGTCCAGCAGCTGGTGCCAAAGGCAGGGTGCACGTTTCACCGTTGACCTTGAAGAAGGGAAGAGAAGGAGTCAGAAGTGCAGATCACGTGAGAAGTTTCTGAGGGATGAGAATCTGCTTCTCTAAGTGTGGGTGGCTTCAGTAGGAGCAGGAAGGAAAGGGGGGGGCCCTCAGATTACTGGACAAAAACCGGCAGGTGGCCTCTGCTGGGGGAAGCAGTGACCCCTCGCATCCTTTCCTTGTAAGACTTAGGAATCTGATGTCAGAATCACCTCTCATAGAAGCTGGACTTAATTTATTTAGTTTTTAAGCTCTGTGACCTCACGTTAGCCCCATTCTTTCCCCACCCTCACCCCGTTACCCAGGATAGCTGTACGCTTCGGTCTGGTCGTGGTAGCGTCGTTCCCGTTGCTTCTGCCAGCTGTCAGGGCTGCAGTTTTTCTGGTCCCCTGGCCAGCTCCTGTCGTGAGCTGCCGAAGTCAATGGAGCGCGCCCCAGATTCCTCATGGCACGCCGTGCCCGTGACCGAGGAGTCGGTGCTACTTCCCTGCGGTGGCTGTCAGCGAGAGGGAGTGGGGCGGCAGGTGTGAGCCGCAGCTGCTGTGGCTGCGCTCCTCCTGGAGAAAGCTCTCCGGTGTCTGCGCCTGAATGGGGTGTCCTTAGATCAGAGAGGAGGAGAGCATTACACCTTCTCCTTTTAAATGTGTCGCTGTCATCCCACTGCTGGAATGGCAGGGAGCAAGGGCTTCTTAATTTTCCTGCATTCTTTCTGGCAACCCAGACATTTCCCTGAGTCAGGTCCCATTTGCCCTCTTTTCACTGGAATGGTGTCAGACGCTGGTGTCAGAGTTGCCCGTCTTGCAGATGGAGTGAGAGGAGGAAGAAAAACTCCAGTGCTTTTCAATGGTTTTCATTTTTTCTGAAGCAGGCCATCGTCAGATCATGTAAGATTATGAGTTTGCTTTTCTGTAGAATTACTCTGGGGAAAGGTTTGCTATTAAGATGTGAAAATTGAGCCGTTTGGTCTTTATTACTCTTTTGCAGTGAATGTCCCACTAGACTGCCTCTTTTGCTTCCCCTGTGTGTGTATCTGCCTCCTCTCGTAAGATAAATAATACTGTCAGGCTTGCGGTTTCCTGATGGTTTGGGGTGAGGCCCCGGTGTCTTGTGAATTTGTAGGACTGCCTCGTCAGGAAACACTGGCCCTCTGCCGCACGACCTGCGTGGAGTGGCCAGTCTTCCTCCTCGTCGCTGGGCAGGGCGGGAACTGGCACTGTCACTTGCCTCTGAAGAGGTGGCCACAAAGTGAGCTGTAAACCATGCACGCAGCCCGCCGCTGCTTTGTCAGGCGGAACCTCTTCTGTCTTTGGCTTCCGTGGAATGACAGCCATTTCAGATTTTGATCCCAGAAATTGGCTTAACCTGTGAGTCTTGCCTCTTGAGGGAGCAGATTAACCTGCCACCTTGCAGAAAGCGCCACCCCCACCCCACCCCACCCCACCGAGGTGGAGCCTGAAGCCTGGAATCCATTAGGATCCTTGAGTGGCTGATGTGCAGCTACCTGGCATTTTTATTTTTTAACCATTTTTGCTACCCGTAATTTAAAAAGTATTTTTAGTGTGTGTTTGCCTGGCTCTGGGGTAGATAGTGTGGGAACACTAGAAGCAGAGGACGTGGTGTCTGGCCGTCAGAAGCTTTCAGGAGACTGCCACACGCAAAGCGGCTAGACAACGACTCGGTGCAGCCGAGAGCCGGGCGTCTGTGCGGAGGTGCAGAGCGGGTGCGATCGGGGTGGGCCAGGCGGTGCGGGAAAGCTCCGAGGCAGTGAGGCTCTGGGTTGTAGGCGAGGGCAGGGCCATGAGTTGAGAAACACAGGAACCAAAAGCTTGGAAGCAGGAATGGGTACGGTGTCCACTTACAGTGCACACCCCCACGTTAGAGCAGAAGCACTTAAGAATCCATTTTCAGTGCAGTGGCCCAGACTGAAACTTCTTAGTCACTGGGCACATCTGAGTGCTGAGGGCTTATGGTGGTAAAGTGGAGTCCAAAGCCAAAAGTCAGCTTGGTTCTGCCCATGGCCGAGGACCTCACTGCTCTCAGTGCAGCCTGGGTGAGCAAGACAGAGCCCCTGGGCCCTTGTGGTACCAGGTTTCCACGGGAAAAATCCTACACTCGGGTACTAATCCAAACCCACTGAGGTGGCCCAACCACACCCCTGTCCTCCTTGCGGCTCCTGGAAAGGGTGGTGGCTACCTGTGTCCGTGATCTCTCGGGGCTTTAGTCATAGCCCAGGCTGCAACCTAGTTTTCCTCAGCAGCACGGGCCACAGGACAGAGTTGTGCAGGGGGAGACAGGTCCCTCAGGGGGTGGGGGGAAGGGGAGGGGCGGCGGTGCCAGCTTAGCCACAGAAGAGCGGAGCGAGAGCAGCTGGCCTGTGGTCAGCACTTCCCTTCATCTCTCCTGGCTGGGCCCCCCCTCTCCTTTGCCAGTTCTGTGCTGTGCTCATTGAGATGCAGTCTACATAGGGTACTTACTCCTGTTGGATTGTGTTTTGAAGTCACACACTGGAACGGGTTCTCACCCCTCACTGATTTCTGAGCTGTGGGTGGATGAACTCATTATCCTCAGTCCTTGCCCGTGTGGCCCTTGCTTGTTTATGGTTGATCTGCTGTAACTTCCCTCAGGACGGTGTGAACCACTGTGAGCTAGTGACAACTACTGCTACAACTTGCCATTACTTGAAACGTGTAGGAACACAGGAGTAAGGAGGGGAGGAGCTTTGGTATAGAGACTAGGTAAATGGGTGACAGTGGGAGTTGGGGACCATTGGCGATGACCTTGGCCCCTTGGACAGCCTGTGCCTCGTTATAGTGAATGCACACTCACTGGAATGCGAGCTGAGGACCACAGCCACCAGCCTCCCATGAAGACTGGCGTGCCAGGGAGCTCTGCACCCGGTTGATACACCTCCGCCTCCTTTTCTCCTTTTCACTTAGCTGGTTATGTAGGCCCCTTATTAAAGTTGGAAATGATGTTGAGATAGCTGCAAACCCCCCCACAGTGCACACCCAAGAAGAACTGGGGAACAGGGAGGGTGGTTAGTGACCCCAGGTCTGGGTGGGAGAGACTGCAGTGCATCTGGATGCCCTGGGGGGCCAGCCCATTCAGGCCTCACCCCAGAGCCCCAAGAAAAGCATGGCCTACTAGGAGCCCTCAGGGCCCAGCAGGTTGTGGGGATGGGAGAAACTCTCACCATAGGCTCCATCTGTCCCCGCCCTGCTGCTTCTCCTGTGACCGTGAGCCCTGAGGTAGGTCGGAGGCCCGGGCGCTGGGATGGAGCGCAGTGGCTGCTGGGGGCAGGTGGAGTTGTGCGCGCGTCTTCCTTTGCAGAAGTCTCACCGCCGGTTGGGGTGTTGGGGTGTTGGGGTGTTGAGAGCACCTCCACTGGGGGATACCTGCCATTTGTTTTCCACTTTTAAAAGAACGACATGCCCCCTGTCCCTAAGGGAGGAGCTGTTGAGTTAGACATTTTCCCTATGGGAATCCTCTTGGTCGTGTCTGTGGGAAAGGGGGGATGGATAAATGACTTTTATCTCTTAATTGTCGACACAGCTGTTCTCACACTGAATTTGTGCTATTGCATACATGTAGCCATCTTTCTTTTCACTGCAGCAGTGTTTATCAGTAGTTCAAAAGTGATTTATTTACTCCTGGGGAGTAAAACCTTTTTTATTAAAAAAGAAAAAGAAAAAAAAGTGTGACCCTCCCTTCCCCCTATGATCGTGGTAGGATTATTGGGCCACAAGCTCAAGAAGGCAAAGTCAAGCCTGCCAGTCTCCATGTCTGTCCTGTTTTGACACTGGAGCCTTCTCGCTCAGCAGGAGGCCTTGAGGTGCAGGGCAAAGCCTGGGAGGAGTGCGGTGGGCTGGACCACGGAGACAGAGGCACTGGGGACTCAGGTGCTGCAGTTAGGAAAATAGAATAATTAATTGTATTTCAAATATTGGCTCTAATCTGCCAGGGAAAGATCTTTCTTTACATGCAGATTCACGTTGTCTTTGCCCTTTTCACCCCTTCCTGGTAGGTGCTGTCCAGTTTCTTCCCGTTTCCCTTTCTGTCCTTGCTGCGCCCCCCCCCCCTTCCCTTCTCAGTCCCATCTACCTCCCGGAAAGCCAGCCCTGCATGCTGAGTCTGACATGCCTTCACACCCACTCATCTCACTTAGAGGGTACCTGGAACTGCTCCCCCCCACCATGCCAAGAGGCATCAAGAGGCAGGCGACAAGCAGCCAGCCATGGTGGGAAGACACGAATGTCTGGTTGCAGCTGGACTGCGATCATAGTTGCTCCTGGTGACAGAGTGCAAGGCGAGCTTAGGACACTCTTGATTGGAAAAACTGCTCAGAACTGCGTCCTAAGCCCCCTGCCCAGCTCAGGTGGAGTGGGAAGGCTGGTCTGGCTGTCCCTGGTGCTCCTTTAAACAGGGACCTGCCCCTCACAGTTAGGCCCAGAACCTCTTCCGAGGGACAAGCATAACCCAGGCACCAACCACTCTGTGAGCAGGCGGGCACTGGAGCGCCCATGCTGGTGCTGCCTGTGGCAAAGCCACTGCTGTACATTTCCTGGTTGTTTTGAAGAAACGCAGAGAGGGTGTCGTTCTGGGCTCATGTGGTTGCCCAGAGGGGAGCCACACCCCCTGCGACCACTTCTGTCCTTCAGGCCCCCCCACCCCATCACTCCCCAAGCCAAAGCGTGGCCTGGCTTTTATCTTCCCATTAGTTTTCCTCCTTTCCCCTCCCTTTTTGTGCTTAATTTATTAAAATAGTTACTGTATAATTTATTTTCATAAACTATAAAAAATTACTAAATGGTTAAAATAGACTTGCAGGCCAATCTTGAATGGGGTGGGAGGGCCTGAGGGTGGGGTGGGGAAAGACGTTTTGATATAAACAAAACAAATGCACTTTGGGTGTGTTTTGGTATTTTTCTGGGGCTAGCGGGGTGGGTGTTGGGATGTGCCTGTAGATTAGTTCCAGAGCGGGGCGTCTGTATATATTGTATTAATAGGCATGTTTGACTCGTACAAAGGGGCACTTGTAGCTGCCGCAGGTCCTGTTCGGAACCCACGTGCCATTCCCGGTTTTTGTAAGTGTCCGCGCGGAGACCTTGGCCCTGGTGTTTGTATCTCCTTTTTATGATCGCTGTACTGACTCATGTCTTTTTGGGGAAGGGTGAAAAGAGATTTGAAATAAAAATGTTTAGAAATTATTTCATGTTATCTAGTGTGTGTTTTCTGGTCCCTTCCCCCCATTTCGTATGACTCCTCACTCCACACCCCCTAGGGCCAGGCGACCCACTCCCAGGCACTGGGGAACCCCTGTGACCTGTGTCGTCAGCCAACCGGAGCACAGCCAGAGGTGTGGAAAAATTCCTGAGTCTGCTGGCCATTGCCCAAAGCTGCCTTCTCCTTCCTTAGGAAGTGTGGGAGCATTCTGGAGCGCTTTCTGGGACCAAGCACCTGAGCCTGTTTGCCTTGGTGAGCAGTGGTGCGGGGCTCTGCTCAGGGAGAGCTTACTTCTCTTAGAACACAGTCGTTCCTAGTATTTGCCGACGCCGGCAGTCCAGGCTTTCATAAGTTCAGCCTGCATCCCTCTGCCTTTCTAGCCCATTCTCTCTTGAGCTGTGCTCTTGGAGAGAAAAAGGCCAAGTATGTTTCTCTGACAACTGCGTGTACTTGGAGCTGCTCACGTACGCTCTCTCCACCTTGCCACCCCGTCCTTTACCAAGTTCCCCACTGAGAGGGCCAGTACACCACGCTGGCACATTTTGGTTGTCTGTTTGTTTGTTTTTTTTCACGTTCTCTGCGTCCTCAGTGTGGGGAGCGTGCCGGGTAAGGTAAAACCAGGGTCCTCAGTAGTTGCATCCCCGGGACCCACTGGAAGTGCCTCACGGAGGGAGTCTGGGAGTTCCCGGCCCCCAGTCAGCTCATTCACGAGTCCCAGGCCTGCAACAGGGTGAAACAGTTCTTTATCAGTATGACAGCATTAACCCCCAATTAACATTTTCTCCCCTTTTGCAAGCAAAGGTGCTCCAAGCTATAAATGTGAACATTACAAGAGAAAATGCTTAACTCAGAATCGGCGATTAAAATGCTCTAATGATTGAGAATGGCCATCCTAAACAAAGCAACAAACAACAAGTGTTGGAGAGGATGTGGAGAAAAGGGAATCCTGGTGCACTGATGGTGGGAATGCAGACTGGTGCAGCCACTGTGGAAAACAGTATGGAATTTCCTCAGAAAACTTAAAATGGATCTGCCTTTTGACCTGGCAATTCCACTGCCGGGATTACATCCCAAAAACCCTGAAACACCAGTCCAAAAGAACCTATGCACCCCAATGTTCATAGCAGCACAATTTACAATAGCCAAGTGCTGGAAGCAACCAAGGTGCCCGTTAGCGAATGAGTGGATCAAAAAGCTATGGTATATTTACACAATGGAATACTACGCAGTAGAAAGGAAGAAGGAGCTTATACCCTTTGCAACAGCATGGATGGAACTGGAGAGCATTATGCTAAGTGAAGTAAGCCAGGCGGTGAGGGACAAATACCATATGATCTCACCTTTGACTGGAACATAATCAACAAAATAAAAAAGTAATCAAAATATAGCCAAAGACACTGAAATTGAGAGCAGGCTGGCGGTGACCAGAGGGGAGAGGGGAGGGAATTTTAGGGGGAAAGGGTGCAGGGTTTGCAGGAGCAATTATAGAGGACACATGGACAATAATGGGGGAGGGGAGGCAGGAGGGAGGTGGGGAGGGCTTGGGGGTTGGGCTGGGGTGGGGGGAAAAGACAGAACCTGTACTTGAACAATTAAAAAGTAAATTTTAAAAAATTATTTTAAAAAAATGCTCTAATGACCACCAAGTGGACAGTTTGTCAACCACAGGGACACTTTGCTCACGTCAGTCATGAGTGTCAGTGTGCGCCTCTTTGAAAGTAGAGACCAAGGTTTTCATTACTTCAAATTGGCATCTTGTTAGTGAGGCTGGTTTGTTTGGAAAGATCAGTCCTAGTCCGCTCTGACTTGGGTCATAAAGCCATGGAAGGAAAGGCATTCTTTTGGAGACAGTGAGTCCCAAATGAAACTACCACCTCCCCCCACTCTTTACTCCTAAAACCTGAAACCACCTACGTCATCTGCTGTGTTCTCCTGTCAATCACCACTTTAATTCTGCCAGAGGCTGCTCCATCTCACTGCTCTGCTCTCTCGTTATGTGCATACCTCACTTTCTCGAATTCTATTATAAACACATGGCAGGCAGCCCTGGCCAGGTAGCTCAGTTGGTTAGAGTGTTGTTCCCATATACTGACATTGTGGGTTCGATCCCCGGTCAGGGTACATACAAGAATCAACTGATAAGCACATAAATAAGTGGAACAACGAATTGGTATTTCTTCCTCTCTCTAAAAAAGTAACATTTTTAAAAGCACTTGGCAGATAGTAATAATGCAGGGGATTCCCTTCCCCATTCCTTTGTGTGTCCCCCTGATTGAGGAGATGAGATGGGGGAAGTGAATTTTGTCTCTCTTGGTTCCCTCCAGACCCTCACGGTGTGAGCAGTTCCTGCATAAGGATGTCCCGGTGCTGTCTGTGCTGCATGAGTTCTGAAGGCCAGCCGCTCTCGCCCGGTGCTCCGCCAAAGGCACAGGAGTTGACTCTAGCTCTGAGGAGGCACTAGCTGGGCTGCTCTCTAATGGGGCCCCTTCCCAAGAGACTGTCCAGAGGAATTTGGACTTCCACACGGTCCCATGCGCTGATCCCCACTGAAGCTGCCGTTTCGCTGCACACCTCTCTCCGATGGCCGTGGCCTAGTTTAGGCAGTCCCCTTTCTTCATCCGGACAGTTTCCCGGCTGGTCTTCCTGTTTCCCCTCCGGCCCTTCCCAAGTAAAGATGTGCTCAGTTCACTTCCTTAGCTTAGTATCTGCAGTGCCTTTCAACTTAGAATAGAAAATCTTGACTCCTCAACCTGCCATTCAAGGCTGTTTCTCCTCCCCGGCCATGCAAGCTACACTCCGGTCACGACGCCCGACCCCGAGGACTCAGATCGTGACCCCCTTACTCCTGCCATTCCACTGCCCATTAACGCCAGCCCCTCTCTGCCTGTCACCCTCTTCACCTGCAAATCTGCTGCCCATTCTTCAAGGTTCTGCTCCCAGATCTCCTCTGGAATTTTCATCCATCGCTCCCAGCCCAACGGATGCTCTTTCCTCTGTTAAGACATGTGCTCATGTGTCTGCCTGCTGGCTCAACTGCGAGGGACAGCGCCCACATGCCCTGGTCAGCTCTCCCCCGGCCCCCAGGCCTGGCAACAGACGCACCAAGATGGTGGGTTAAGAACTGTGAGATTGCCCTCTTTCCTAGGAGTGCTGCTTGGCCTCCTTGGTCTCTAGTCAGCCAACCTCGAGCCTGGATTTTCACCTTTCACCCAGGACAACATGATTGTATGGGCCGAGGGGCAGCCCCTAGATGTCAGTCTGCAGAATTTTTTCAAGGGATTGACGTTTGGTGGTTGGAGTGAGAGTGTGAACTGTGTGATACAGCACTAACTCAAGATATTCCAAAAGTGGGCTGTGGACCAGTGACCACTTCCTCTTGGTGCCCATGGCGTCGGGGAGAATGACAGTGCTGTCATTGTCCTTTGGGTGGAAGGTGCTGCTGGTATAGGATCAGCAGGCTTTGTGCAGTGACCAGAGGTTGCACCCAAACCCCGCCCTTCTTCACTTCCGGCGCTTCTCATCTCTCCTCATCCCTTGGGAGGTCAAGGCCTGGCTTTCCCCCTGCCTGAGAAACTTGGCTCTGTTTCTGGGCCTTTTTCTGTAGATCCAGGGGTGATGGGACCGGCAGGAGAATAGGAGAGGCTGGCAGGGTTTATACTGGGAGAGAAAAATAAGGGTGGGCGGGTAATGACTGAGCCTGGGATGGGTGTGGAAGGCTTGGGGTAGGACAGGAGATTCTAGCAGCAGCTATCCTGTGTGAGGAATTGATAGAGTAATGAAGGTTTTAGGGCCCTGGCCGCGTGACTCAGTTGGTTGGAGCCAGGTATGGGAGGCAACCAGTCGATGTTTCTGTTTTACACTGATGTTTCCCTCTCTCCCTTTGTCTCTCAAAAAAAAAAAAAAAATTCAATGAAAACATGTCCTCAGGTGTGGATTTAAAAAAAAAATTTCTGGGACTTTCTCTATGCATTGGGTGCTACCTCCTGGCACCCCTTCTCTGCAGCTGCTACCCTCCTCCTTGCCCTGGTGTTAGTGGAGAAAACTGTAACAGAGATTGATATCTTTTTCTTCTGGATATTGGCATATGTCTTTTTTTTTTAATTAACTAACTTTTTAACCCTGGCTGGCATAGCTCAGTGGATTGAGCGCGGGCTGCGAACCAAAGGGTCGCAGGTTTGATTCCCAGTCAGAGCACAT
This sequence comes from Micronycteris hirsuta, assembly GCA_004026765.1. NCBI lineage: Eukaryota > Metazoa > Chordata > Mammalia > Chiroptera > Phyllostomidae > Micronycteris > Micronycteris hirsuta. Next base: position 315,729 of record PVJI01000099.1, on the reverse strand, counting down.
GCCTGGGTTGTGGACCAGGTCCCCAGTGGGGGCCACGTGAGAGGCAACCACACATTGATGTTTCTCTCTCTCTTTCTCCCTCCCTTCCCCTTTCTAAAAATAAATAAATAAAATCTTTAAAAATAAATAAATAAAATTAACTAACTTTTTAATTCTCTCCTGCCTTGACTGGGGACTGAACTCACACCCTAGGCATGTGCCCAGATAGGGAATCGAACCTGCAACCTTTCCGTTTATGGGATGATGCTCCAATCAACTGAGCCACACTAGCTAGGGCAGACATATGTCTTTGAACGGGGCACCATATGTAGAAGGGACTGCAGGCCCAGCTTTGGACGTGTTAAACTCTTATTGCACCTGCAGAGTGGGCTCTGGCCCCCATCCCACCACCCAGCACTGGGCTAACACACCAAGAGACGTGTCCGTGTTTGCCGGTTACTGTGGGGCAGGTCAAAGGCGGGCGTCGGGGGAAGGCGGCGATAGGAGAGGGTCCTGTAGGTGGAATCACCTTTGGTCCTGAACTAGGGGGCAACCGTATGGAATAGGAACACTCATCCGAAGTAGTACTGGTGAGGGGATGACCCGGAATGCCACGTGGAGTCTGGAAGAGACGTAGCAGGGAGGGGTGCCGAGGTCTCAACCAGGACGGGGTTTTTGTGAGCCTGAAGCCCTTGAACAACCTTTCCAAACCTCGCACTCACCCCTAGACTAAGACACCCTCCCAGACTCTCAAGGACTGGGGTAGGGGTGGGAGTGGTGAGGACGGTGGACAAAACTCAGATCCGTCTGATGGGTCCTTTGCCTCCTGCCCACCCTATACCTGCTGCTAACACTCCGAGGGAAGAAGACCCCACCCAGCACTTGCAGATCCAGGTTTGAGCGCTGGCTCCGCCCCTTGCAAGTGGTGTGATCCTGGGCAATCTATTAATATTAATGCTTTCTCAGTTTGTCTCCTCTTGAAAAGAGGGAGAGCATTTTTATCTACCTCGTGTGTGAGTAAAATACCTGGCTCCTCTTCAGCACTAAATATTATACGCCACGGGCACTACTTATTACCATTATCAACAGCATTTTGAGGCAAAGAACTGGGAGCTTTTTGCCTTCTCAGGGGCAGAGGAAAAATGAAAAGACTTTGAGCCTTTTCAGGCTGCAGAGGTGGGTGGGCTGGAGGGAAGAGAGAGGGAGAAAGAGAGGAGGCTCAGAGCAGGGCTGCCTGTGAGGGTGGGAACGGGTGGGGCTGGCTGAATTGCTGGGCTTCTCCTGCCACCTAGTGGTCGCCTCTGGGTCAGGCCACCCCACTGTCCCCTCTGGTCTGGTGGTGATGGGGAGAGGCCACAGTATCTCCAGTCCTCTTCTGCTGCCCCCATTCAATGCCCTGTCCCTTTGGGGACCCTGGCCCGTGGCACATTCTCCACATGACCCTGGTGTAGAGGACAAGTCCCCGTACTCCTGGTGGAGGGAAGCCTTTTTTTTCTCTTGGCTCCCAGGCAGCGTGGGGAGGAGCAAAGGCAGACCCCAAGAGCTATTGGAGGCCACCTCAGGTCTACCCTCAACCCCACTGGCTTGATGACTACTAATGGTATTCTTTTTTCTTTTTTAATCCTCATGTGAAGACATGCTTAATGATTCTAGAGAGAAGGTGGAGAGAGAAACATCAATATGAGAGAGAAACATTGATCAGTTGCCTCTCATACGTAACCCAGCTGGGGACTGAACTCACAACCTAGGTGTGTGCCCTGACTGGGATTCGAACCGGCGACCTTTCCATTTATGGGATGACACTTCAAGCAACTGAGCCACATCAGCCGGGGCTACTAATGATATTCTTGCCCCAGAGAGATGCCAGGCTCTTCTGGCCCTGGGAGCCCAGACCTGCCTCAATGTCTGCCCTGGGTTTTACGTAATTCTGTAAATACTTAGTATCTTGTGCAGGCCCTGGGTTAAAGTTGTCCCAAGCCTTCCCCTCCCATCTTCCCCAGAGGATTTTGTTCTTCATCTTTGGGATGAGAGGAAGAAGGGACAGAGACCTGCAGCCCAAGGTCTGGGGCTAAAGGGCCCAACTGGGGCCTCTGAGTCAACTTGGCGTCTGGGTCTCTCATTGTCCCCTTCCCCCGTCGGGAGGTGCCCTGGCCCCTGGGGAGGCTGCCGGAGTGATGTCCTGGTTGCATCATGTCTGACTCCAGCTGTGACTTCTCTTTTCGGGGAGGGGGTCTGGCCCTGGCCCTTCAGGAGCAGGCCAGGAGCCACATGAAGGAGCCACATACTGGGTTGGGAATTCGGGGTCAGGCATCCACAGGCTCCCAGTGTCTGCCCTGCTGCCCACCACCCTCCCCACCCTGGATGCCCACGTCTCCTCCAGGCCTCGCAGCCTCAGCCGCACCAGACCAGGATTGCATCATTCTTGGCTTTGTGTGCAGAGTAGCAGGTGGAGGAGCGGGGCCTGCTGCCTGCCACCCTCCTTCCCCCTCCCCTCCTTCCACTCCCGCCTGGTTCATCCTCCTCCTTTCTCCTCTCTCAAGCCCATGGCACCCCAGGAAGTGTCTGTCTTACCTCGAGGCTGTCAGCTCCCTTTCCACCTTCTCCTGCTCCCCAGGGAGCCCCAGAGGCTACAGGTTACAGAGGCAAAGGGAAGGAAGCTGAGAGCTGGGATCCGCACCAGGCTAGAAACTACCCTTTGTCACCTCTGCTCCCCATTCGGTTGAAGGCAGGTGCCATCCTCAAAAGGGATGCCCGATTGTAGCCAGGGAATGACCTCCAGAATTGGGGGACAAGATCAGAAATTGTCACCTGCTAAACTAAAGATAATAATAATCAACAAAAACTCTCTGCGGGAAGTACTTCTATGGAGTATTTACATCTTTGGTCCGAGGACCAAGCATTTATTTCACACTCACACCTCATTCAATCTGTCCGGAGCCCTGTGAGCTGGTGCCATCCTCACCCCTGGTTATGGATGAGGCCGCTGGGGCTCAGGGAAGGGAGCACACCGGCTCCTAGGTGGCCGACCTGCGGTTCGAATCTTGGCTTGTCTCCCTCCGGCGTGACTCGAAGTCTCTCAAAGAGATGGTGGGAGCTACAATGCTGACCAGACTTGGACATTTTTTTTTCACCCTCTAAAAGAAGGCTTTTGCCCAAAGATGCTCATCAAGAGACAAGACTGCCTGCCCTGGCCAGGCGGTTCAGTTGGTTGGAGCGTTGTCCCTGTGCACCCCGGGGGTTGTGGGTTCCATCCCCCGGTGGGCACATACCTGGGTTTTGGGTTCAATCCCCAGTTGGGGTACAGACTAGAGGGAGGCAACTGATTTCATCTATCTGATCGATGTTTCTCTCTCTCTCTCTCTCCCTCTTTCCTTTCCTCTCTCTCTCAAATCAGTCAAAACATATCCTCGGGTGAGGAAAAGAAATTTAAAGAGAGAGACAGAGAGAGCAAGAGAGACAAGACTGTGCTCTTAATCTTATGAAGGAAATAAGATACATATCAAATGGCCTGGGCTGAGCCCTGTGTCCTCCCCCTGCTGCTGCCCCTCTGGGGCAGAGCCGCTGCGCTGCCGAAGGTTCTGGCCTCTGAGGGTGCAGAAGAAGAAAACAAAGAGCAGGAGCCGGGGGGTGGATCCAGGCTGCTGGGGAAGTCCGGTGGGCTGCACGCCTGGACCCCTCAGGCTGGGGCAGAGATGGTGGGCAGCACCATCCCTTCTGTTCACGGGACTCTCTGCTTGGGACGTTCCTGCAGTGCAGGGTGTGCTGCAAAAATAGCTTTGGGCTTTAGCAGTCCAGCCCCTGTGACTCTGGCCGGCAGGAGTCTAGTCCTCGGGGCCAGCTCAACGTCTTTGGGGACTGACGATTTTCAGCCTTACAAAGCCCAGCTCCGGGCCTTAGGCCTGGCCAAGCAGCAGCTGCTTCAGAAGCCCAGCATGGGCAGCTGCTGCCACCTAGACTGCCTCCTCCTTCTTGTTTTCATTGCCCAGTGGCTACTTCAGCTCTGAAAGAAAACCAGAGGGAAACCAACTGGGGAGAATGGAGCCTGCCTTTCACAACCACCACGGTCTTGAGAGACATGCTTGCTGGCTGGCACTCTTCTCTGTCTCCTGTCTCTTTAGCCCAGGACAGACTCCGTCTGAAGGGACAAAGGGCCTCATTGACCCTACGGCCTTGTGACCCCACCCAAGTCTGCCCTCCCCTCCCCAGGCAGCCAGCAGAGCACTCACTCGGGTAGCAGACAGGGGCCGTGAGGCCGCAGAGAGGGCATGGTGGAGAAGCCAACAGAGGCTGCAGCCAGCTGGGCTGGGAAGACTGGGAGTGCAGGGGCAGCGCCCACCAGATCTCTGAGAGGAGGGGCGGCCAGGGGCACAGGGCTGCCAGTCCTCCTGGCTGCAGTCCCAGGAGCAAAGCAGCAAATAACGCGCAGAGCCCGAGCACGGGAGGGCTGGGGGAGTCCAACCTCAGCCCCAAACGGGGCTGCCTGGGAGCTCAGGGCCTCTCTGGCCTGCATTCCTGCCTCCCTGCCCCCAGTGTGTCCCCCACACCCAGCCTATAAAGCCCCCTTTGTCCAGGCCCACTGAGGATCTTAACTCTCCCATCTCAGCTTCCTGCCCCCTGCCCCTCACCCCCTGGTGCCTAAGGAAGAGGCCAGGGTGCAGTGGGAAGTGCTGAGACCCCCTTCATGCTGGCCCAGGCACTGGCCTGGGGGCTGGGCAGTCAGCCCCTGAACACTGATGCCCTCACCCCACTACCTGCCTCAGGGCAGAGTAATTCCCACCCCTGTCCACTTAGGACTCCACCCTCCAGCCCTGGGCAGCAGCCGGCTTCTCACATGCCTGCTCATGTGATGCCCCCCTCAGTTTGGCCCTGCCCTGTCAGGGGCTGGACAGAGGAGCAGTGGGCAGTCAGGAGCCAGGCCTGATGGGGGTGGGGGGTGAGCGGAGGAGGTAGTCTTTTTGCTACCCCCCTGGTCTTCAGTAGAGTGGGTGGCCCCACGGCCCACAAGCCAGGTTCTCAAACGGTTCTGGGGCTTCAGATGACCCTCCCTAGCGGTGGACAGTTCGGCCATCCTCCTGCTTGGCACGTGCCTGGGGCATGCGCACAGTGGGCGGCAGGAATCTCCGTGCTGTTCCCCACACCCGGCCCAGGGCCTCACAACACATTTGAATAGAGGCTGGACCTTGGCCACAGAGAGTGGCCCTTCCCTACCAGGTCCTGTCTTTACAGGGTCACAAGGTCTAGACCCCTGCACACCCAGGCGGGGGCCAAGCAGTGTTTCCTCGAGTGCCAGGCTCCGTGGGCATCTCCCTCCGGCTTGTAGGCAACCCCTGAGGTGGGGCATCAGCATGGAAGACAGTGCTCTGGACCATGGGGTCAGCTCTGTCATCAAGCTGCTGTGTGACCTCGGGCAAACCCCTCTGTGGCCCCTGTAAAATGAGGGTGGGGCCATCTTATTCTAATAAATCTCAAGAATGAGGAGAAAGGCTTCCCTTGGAAGGGGTCTTCTCTGGATTAACAGTGCCCCCCAGGACAGGCAGAAGAGAGGGCGCTGGCAGGAGTGAGCCCTTGAATGTGTGAGGAGTGTGTGTGTGTGCATTGTGTGCGCGTGTGTGCTCGCGGTGCCTCCACCCGCGTGTGGAGAGAACAGGGGAGGGGGGGGGGCGGGGCCTGCGGGACGGGGCGGGGCGGGGGTCTGGGCGGCTGACACCAGGCGCTGCTTGGGCTGGTGGAGCTGCACGATCGTGGCGCATGGAGGGGCCACCACCCCCAGCGCCCCCCGGGGCTGGCGTGGCGAAAACGGCATAGCTCATAGCTGGCAGTAGTATGGAGCAGGTCAGTGGGCGCGGGTGCGTGTCTGGAAGGGGAGGGCAGAGATTGGGGGCGTAAGAACAAGGTGCGGGTGGGTGCGCTGCGAGAGAGGGGCCCGACCACCGAGGGAGGGGTTAGATCCCAGCGCGGGCGGGGCTGAGGCTCTGGGGAGGAATGGGGCTGGTTCAGTGTGTATACACACACGCACACACGCAAGTATCCCCCACCACCGACACACAGGGAGATGTGCACGGAGGGAGCTGCCTCTCTCCTCACCCCACCCCCCTCCGGAAGGAGAGCACACGCATTTAGAAGTCCCCCTCCCCACTCAGTAAGGTCCCAAGCCCTGCTAGGATCCTAGGCCTAAGGGGGCTGCAGACTGTGCCCAATGAGAGTGACAGAAGGTGGGGCTGGCTCTCCCAGGCCATACAACCACCAGGCTGACCTGACCACCCTAGTGGGACCCTAGGATACAACTGTCCCCTTTGCCCTCTACACATCAAGGGTTTCTCCCAGCCAGACTCCCCCTCCTCTTCAAGTTACAGCCACAGCTGCTGACACCTTTTCATGGCAGTGAAAAGATGGGGTGGGCTGTGCAGCCTCTCCATACACCCCTCCAAATAGAGACTTGCACCCCAGCCAGGCTGAGGGGGGCTGTCTTTTTCACACAGGCTCCATCCAAATGGGCCAGGGGTAAGTACTCCCTGAGATCAGAGCTCTGCACCCTCTCCAGAGCTCAGCAAATCCTGGGTGAGAGGCCAGTTTCCTTAAGCATGGGGAGGGCTCTCCCCTGACTTGCGCCCCCCTTGCTCTGAGAGGGGCAGCAGCCTGGCCCCTGGCCGGAGTGCGAGGCTCCTCCTGGGGCTGCCTGGCTCCCTTCCTCATCCTGACTTCACGAGAGGTCTTGGGGTGGGGCTGGAGTGGTGGGGTTCTCTCTCCCTGGGGGTGCCTTTGAGTGCTGGGCTTGGTGCACTCCCAGGTGCCTTGGGGCTGCTCTACCTAAAGAAGTGGCTGGGGGCCTGGGCTCTGAAACCCCCTCTTCCAATCGGACCCAGCTCCCTGCCTCTGTGGCAGAGGGGTTCCTGGGCTGCCTGCGATGGTGGTGAGGAGGGGTGGAGGGCAAGGAGTCAGGGCCCGCTCAGTGGAGCCAGGGGCTGGGCTGATCCTTAGTTCTGGGGTCGGAGAGGGCCTCTGGGAGGGTGGAGTGCTCTGGGCATCTACTCCGCGCTCCGCGTGATGTTTGGGGTGGGACTGTGGGCTGGTCTTCTCCAGGCCTGTTTGGCATCTTGGTTGTTAATTTAAATGGTCAGTGGCAGCTCCCTGGAGCACCAGGCCTGGCAGGGGGAAGGGGGCTCAATTCATCGTTATCTGCTGTTGTCATTGCTGACTTTATGCTCAACTCCACTCTAAGAAAAAAAAAAGGGGGGGAAGGGGAAGTACTAAATGTCACTGAATTGCTCAATTTAAAATAGTTAATTTTATATTACGTGAATTTCACCTCAATAAGGAAAAGGAGGGGCAGGGCTAGGGGGCCCCCACTACTGTCTGCCTGTATCACCCTAAGTGCGTCTTACTGGATGTGCAGCTCGGCCTGAGTTGCTCCCCCATGCAGCCCCATGGTTGCCTCCATCAGCTTTCTGTGCTTCCAGGGGGTCCGCTGCTTTCTCTTTACCAGAGGACAGAGCCTGTCTCTGCTGTTCTGGCATTATGGAAGGGAGAAGAGAGCAAGACATTGGGCTCCTGCCCTGACCCCATCAAAGAGACACTGGGTGGCTGTGGACTTCTGTCCTTTCTCTGGGGTGCTGTGATCCCTGCCAGCTGTGCTGCGTGGAGGCTTTCCAGGTCCTGTCTAGTGTCCTAGGGTACCTCGGCAGAGGAGCACAGCAGCCAGCCTGTCCCCTGGACTGCGAACACCTCCGCCCTGTGGGGACTCTGATGATCAGCACAGAGCACAACCGTGGGCCGTGGAGGTGCCCGGGCTGATGTCAGTGCCTTAAGGCAGTCCCAGCCCTGCCAGCCCTGTGGGTATTGCCAGCTTTCTGGATGCGCCGGAAGCATAGTGTGTGGGGGGTGCTTCTGAAATCAGAGCTTCTTTCACGGCACCAGGGGAAGCTCCTATTTTAAGTTTCCCATGTGCTGAGCCCTCTCGTAAACCAAAGAATCCTTTTATAGTGCAAGAATCACCCTGATGTGTCTGTTTGGTATGTGTGGATTTTGGCATGTAGGGTTTCCTTAAGGGGAGCATGCCTGGAATCTCTCACAGGGGCTGGAATTGCCCGGGCGGTGTGTGGGGTGGATGCCGGGCTTGCCCCACTGCTGTCAGTGCCCTGCCCCTCTCTCCTCCCCATTGAACGCCCCTCACTCTCGCCCCGGACTGGCTCCGGGCCAGACGGAGGCGAGGGGGGCAGCTGCCAGGGATTTCCAGAGCTTCCCGGGGGAGGTGGGGGCTACCCTCCCCCTCCTCCTTTTGCCCCTCCCCTCCGTTCCTGTCCCTTCTTCTCTTCCCTTCCTCTATATTCCCCTCCTCTCTCTCCTCCTCGCTTCTTCCCTCCTTCCTCAGCGGAGACAGGGAAGTGAGTGGAACAGGCCTGTCCTGTGCGCAGCGGTGTGCAGGGCCCCTGTGTGGCTAGGCAGGGTCTGGGGGCCTGGGTGGAAAGCAAGCTTGCAGGTTGGTTGCGAGAAGAATGAAGAAGATCTCACAAAGAACAATGGAATTTAGCATCTGGGAGCTGGAAGGGGCCCCCTGGCCTGGCCCCTCCCAGAGGGATAATGCTTTGTAGAAAGAGCAAGAGTTCAATGAACATAGACCTTCAGTAAGTTACTCACCCTCCCCAAGCCTGTTCTCTCCCCTACACAGTGGCGCCAGCAATGCCTGCTTTGCAGTGTCGTCATGGGCAGTGCCTGGCATCATGTCTGTAAAGAACTCGGCACATATTAGGTGCTCAGCACATTTCAGTTCCTTTCCTCTCCATCTTGGTGTTCCCGAGCTCCTGCTAGGCCATGTCACGCCCAAACAGCCCAGGCCACTGGGTCTTCAGTTACCACAAAACTGGAAGGCTGCAGGGCTGAGGCCCCACCCCAAAGCCATTTCTTCTCCCACAGGTTCTCCAAACACGGTTTCCCTGAGGGGCTGCCAACTAGCAGTGGCAGCACTGGGGCATTGGTCACCCCCCCTCTGCCCTGACACCAGGGCTTCTCTGGGTGTGGCTGCCTTGCCCTGCTGCTAGCCCAGAGAAGCCAAAGTCTCTCGCTCCCGAGCCAGCTGTCCAGAGGTTGCTGAGCTGCGACCCCAGCTGTTTGGCTGGTTTCCAGTGTCCCTTGGCCCCAGCCTGGCCAGGGGTCTGTAACCTCCCCTGTCTGAGGGATGTTCAAGTGGGAGCCCTCTTACCCAGATTCCTCAGGGACCTGGAAACAAGGATGAGGGTGGGGACTGGCATCATCTTGAGTGGACCGTCGTTCCACCCTGTGTCATTGCAGATGCTCAGTGAGCTTCGCTCTGTGGGCTGCTGGGTCCTCAGCCAGAGCCTGGGCCCCACCCGCCGCCCGGCTCTCAGACTCCAGGCCTCCTTCCTCTGCCACTGGCCAGTTGAGAGCCTTCATGGTCTAGGTCAAAGGCTGTCTCCCACGCCCCTGCCTCCCTTCCCTCATTCCGGAGGCCTCCGCTTGCTTTGCTCAGTTTTCTGCTCGCATTGCAGCAGCATCCTAGCCATCCTTTCCTGTGCTTGTTGCCCTTCCTGGAAAAGAGCTCATTGCAGGCAGGCAAATCCCGCGGTTCATCGAACTGTCCCTGCCACCCCACACAGCAGTTTGCATGTAGTCGGTGCTCGATAAATGTCTTTTGACTTGAATGGCCTGGGCGCGCACCTGCTTTGGAGGTGAGGGAGGGTGGGTTGCTTTGGGGAAACAAGCCGAGGATTTGGAGGCTGAAAGCCAGAGGCACAAGAAGTCAGATCTGTCCTCAGCATTCCCCTCCAGCCCTGCCCTCTTGCCCTCGTCCACCAGGGGGCGCTCTTTTACCTTCGGTGGAGGAGCTGAAGCCCTGGCTAGGTCTACGGCCACCTGTCCTATGACACGTCTTCCCCTCACTGTTTTTTCTTTTCAGCTCACAGCATGCTTTGCATACGTGATCAGATGTGAGGCAGGCAGAAAAGGCCTATTGTTCTCAGCTCACAGAGGGTGAGACAGGCTCGGAGAATGTTCTCCTCGAAGACATAGAGCTACCAGGTGGGCAGGATGGGAACCTGAACCCAAGTCTTGGGACTCCCTGTGCAGTGCTCCCTGATGACACCAAACACCACCTTGCCAGCTTCTGGGCCGGCTTGATCCTGACCCTGGATGGTCTGGTCTGGGAGTTCCCGGGTCTGCCCCTCTGCCCCCCCCCCACACCCCGGCCCGACCTAGCCCTGGGAAGATGGGTTCTTTTTCTTCCACTCCACTCATCACCCCTTCGGGCTCTCTCTCCCCCGACGCCTGGTCCTTAACCAAAAGGTCTGCTCACATCTCCCCTACCCAGAGGGAACAGTGCCTCACCCATGGCTCACCTGTGTGCCACCCCCTCGCTGTCCCTTCCTGCTAATGCTCTTAGCAGGAATGATTTCACAACCTCACCCCCTGCTCTTCCTCGAAGCCCAGTCTGGACTCCGCCCCCACCCCGCCTGGAAGTGCCCTCCCTGCCCAGCACAGTGCCACTTCCTCCGGCTACCAGCTTCCTCCCGGTCTTCTCAGTCTTCCTTGCCGCCTCTTCCTCCCTCACCTGCTACTAACCGGCAGGTGCTCCTCGGGGAGCACCTGTCCCACATCTGGTCTCCTCTCTGCACTGTCTCTGGAGAATCTGAACCACGTTCCTGGACTACCAAGGACTCCAAAGCCATCTTAACTCAGGCCTCCCTTCAGGGAAGTGGCCCCTGGGCTGAAACTGCCAAACACCCCTCACTCCACACAGCCTGTGAGTTAATCTGTGGCCTCTGGGCCAGAATGCCTGGGTTCAAGTCCTGAGTGACCTTGGGTAAGATAGTCATGCTCTCTGGGCCTCAGTTTCCTTATCCACAAAATGAGGAGTGTACTATTTTACAACCCTTTTGTAGGGCTAAATTGGAATGATACATACAAAACACTGAGTATGAGGTTATGTCCCCTCTCCCTGAGAACACTTGAGACAGAAACCTTGGAGTTGTTCTACACTCTTCTATTTCTTTCCCCAACACTCAGTTGGCCACCAAGTCCCAGGGACTCTGATGTTTGTTGTTCCATGCCCGGTGCAATGCCCCACCCCCTGGAAGTCCCCCTCACACCCTGCCCCGCCCCCCGGGGCATGGAACCACAGTGGCTGTGGCCCATCTCCTAAATCCCTGCTCCAAACCGGGGTCAACTCCAAGTGCCTCAGTCCCAGTCACTCCCGGGTCACATCCCCACCCGCGTTTCCTTCCTCATCCCTCCACGCTTCCTGTGCACAAACGCTCCTCCTGGCTCAGGCCGCTCCCGCACCCCTGGTCTGCTCTCTCCTGCCGCTCTGCCTTTGTCCATGGTTGTCCTTCTCCCCGGAGTGCTTTTTCTCCCCACTCCTCATCCCACCCCCATTCTATCCACGAAGCCCCCAAAAGCTCAAGGCCACCTCCTTCTGAAGCCTTCCTCTGCCTCTCCAGCCTTGCATTGCTCTTTTTCTGGAACCTCACACTAGAGTCAGGATTGGTAAGACCCCAGACCCCCTAAGGGAAGGAGCTAGGCCTTATCTCTAGATCCCAGGGGCCACCTCCACTTCCCTTCCCCCTCATGCATGAGGGTTCCCAATAAGCATTTGCGAATGAAGAAAAGAGATTGGGCCGGGAGGGGAGTTTAGATTCTCAGTTTGGGACACCTCCCACCCTGTGTTGGGCTTTGCTGCCTGAAACCCCAGAGAAAGAGTATGCCAGGAAGGGAACAGATTCGGAGGTGGGGGGTGGGATGCAGGGAGTGAGATGACAGGAGGTAGGAGATGGGGAGCCAGGATGGAGAGGAAGGACGGGAGGCAGAGGTTCCAGAGAAGATGGACGAGGGAGGGCAAGGACAGGATGGGGGTGCGGGTCAAGGTGCAGGAAGAGGTGGGAAGGGCAGGAGGGTGGGGGCAGAGCTCACTTTCTGGGAAGTGGGGGAGGTGAGTGCAGCGCATTGTGGAGGGACGAATGGCCTGCCGGCCAGTGTGAGCTCATTTCCTCTCACCGCCTCCCGCAGAATCTGAGGGCATCAGGCTCTGGAAAAAGTGAGCCAGGGGGCCCCCAGGGGCCACCACGCTCCCTCCCTCCCCCTAGCCCCTGTGCAGTCCGGATCTCAGATGCTATGGCTTCCCTCTTGCAGGGACAACGCATTTGTTATGAGAGGACAGGACCCCTGAGGCAGGGTGGCCACAAACTTTGGGCCACTGGAGCTACAGGGCAGAAAGTGTCAGAAACGGGAACCTGGTTAAAGACTAAGCAAGAAAATACAGTGTGACAGATTGCAGTTAGACAGCAGGAAGGACTTCCCAGGAATGGGGGATGATTCCGGTTGTGCATGACCTTCATTAAGAGAGATGGGGAAGGAAGAGGAGTCATTCACTGCCTATCATTATAAAAGCACCCACTCCCATTGACTTTGAGGGGATTTAAAATAAATTAAATTAAACGTAAGATTTATTTTTAAAATTATTTTAAAAAATATTTTATTTATTTATCTACTTTTAGACAAAGGGGTAGGGAGGAAGAAGGGGAGGGAAACATCAATGTGTGGCTGCTTCTCGAACACCCCCCCTACTGGGGACCTGGCCTGCAACCCAGGCATGTGTCCTGACTGGGAATCGAACCAGCAACCCTTTGGTTCACAGGCCAGTGCTCAACCCACTGAGCCACATGAGCCAGGGGAATTACATGTAAGATTTAAAAACAAGTCAGTATGTCCTTCCTCAGGTTCACAAGAGTAGGGATGGCCTAGTTGGTGTCTGAGCCACCCGCCCCTCCAGGGCCTGATTCCCAGATCCTGACCTGAGGGGGAGGGGTGCAGGGCTTGGGCTCCATCTGCTCTCAGGAGGCAGGGTGGTGGTTGATGGGTCTCCTCGCCCTAGAGGGCGTAGGCGATTCCAGAGTAGACAGAGTCAGCCGTCCCGCCTGCCTTGCCCGCCTTATCCAAACCATATTCCTATTTATCTGTGGCCTCTGCCTGCCTTTCTTCCTAATCTGTGAAACTGCCAGAAGGCGTGGGAAAGAGGTGAGCATAGGCTATAGGAAAGAGGAGGTAGGAAGGATGTTAGTTAGATAGCAGAAAGAACTGCCCCTCAGAAACGAAGGACTGAGGGACCGTCCCTTCCTGGATTGGCTGGAGGGGTCCTGCTTGGGGGCAGAAAATTGAGGAACTGGCTCGGGACCCAGTGGCCCTTTTGGCCCAACTCAAGTGAAGCAGGGAAGAGAGGTTATGGGCTGCCTGCAGCTGGGAGGCCTGAGGGGACTCTGCTCCCTCTGCTGCCCACTGGGAAGCCAGTCTGTTCAGAGGCCTGCAGCACGGACCAGCTGGGCAGGAGTCTGAAAGGCCTGGGGCCCCTGCCAGCCGCTTCTTCCCGCCTCCCTTCCCCTGCCTCTGTGAGGCCCGTGGGCTAAGACCCTGACTGGGCAGTGGGGGCTGGATGGATGGGAGCCCCTGAAGATCCACCTCCTCCTGCACCCCTGCCCACACGGCCTGATATCACCATCTCTGCCTTTGCCTCAACTTCCATGAGTCTCTGGATGGTAAGCTCCCTAAGCTTTTTTCCGTCTTTCCCTCTCATCCATCCGGGTCTTTCATCTCTTTCTCTGCCTTCCTCTGCCGCTCTCTGTCTCTGTCTGGTCCTGCCTCCTATGCTCTGTGTCTCTCTGACCCTGACATGTCTGTCTGGCTGTGTTTCTCTTTGCTTCCCTTTTCCTTCCTGCCTCACTCCCTCCCTCTCTCTCCCTGAGCTGGCTTTGGTTTGGGTGCCCTTGTCCACTTTCCTTGGCCAGCCCAGATCGCTGTCTGTTTGGGCCGGTCCCCTGGAAGCTGGCTCAGACTGTCTCCCTGGGACCAGCTGCCTTCCCCCGGCTGTGTTCTGCCCTCTAGTTCTGCTGCCAGCGCAAACCCCTTCCTCAGCCCCCTTTACTAGTCTGGTACCCTAAGGAGAGGCGGCGCGTGCGCCCCGTCGGAGCTCAGGGGGAGGAGCGAAGGAGCGGGCCCCGCCCCTCCCGGGTCCCGGCCCGCGCCCCCAACAGTGCCCTGGCCGCAGAGCCGCCACTGCCGCCCGATGAATGGAGTCGCCTTTTGCCTGGTCGGGATCCCGCCCCGCTCGGAGCCCCGGCCCCCACAGGTGAGGCGCCGGGCCAGGGGAGGGGCGGGTCCGGGCACGGCCGGGGAGCTGGAGGTAGGGCGGGGGTCGCCGCGCCCCTGTTCGTCAGGCACAACCTGGGGCGCACGACGCGGGCACCACTGGCACGACTGCAAGGAATATAGGCTGGTGGCAGGCCCAGGAGGGGGCCGGAGCGAGAGCTGACCCGGGCCGAGGAGAAGCAGGGAGGCAGGGAGGCAGGGGGCCGGGACTCGCAGGGCTGCCAGGGCAGGGGCACAGACCAGGGCTGCAGTGCCAGGACCCCGGCGGCCAGCCAACGGGGACGGAGGTCTGCGCCTTTTGTCCGGGTTTTTCAGGCGGGGCGCCTGCCGCCGTTTCCTCTGCCCGAGTTTTCGTTTTCCGTTGGCGAGGCCCCGGCACAGCTGGAGGGAGAGGGAGTGGGGGAGGGGGTTCCCGGAGCGAGACGTCCTTGACCACTGCGGCCGGACACCCCCTTCCCCGCGCCACACTCGCCCCCTGCCGGGCCGGACCCGGCCGTGCGACGAACCGCCTGGCGCGATTCCCCCGCTCCCCTGAGTCTTGAAGAAGAGAAACGGGTTCGGGACCCCTGGTCCTGCCGGCGCGGCTGCTCCCTCTGCCCCCTCGGGCTGGCTGTGGGTGGGTCTGGTCGCAGGGTGCCAGGGGATTACTCAGCGCTAGGCTGCTTTGCTTGGGTTCTTTCATCTGCCAGCTGCTGAGGCTGGGGAGGGGCCAGCAGGGGCCTCCGGGCCCCATCGGGGCCAGCCCCCTACGAATGAGCCTGGCTGCCCAGTCCCACTGGGGCGCCCGAGCACACACTTCACCCCTTCCCAAGCTGGAGGGTTGAACATTGTCAAGTCAGTCGTTCCCTGAGCTCGGAAAAGAAATTCCCTGGGGGTCTAGATTGGGGTCAAGGTCTGAGCTGAGGCCTCTTTCACTTTGAACAGGGCTGAAGGACTTAGGGTTGTTCTTCCCCAGCCTTACCCCCAGAGCTGAAGCTGGGCCTGGCACTTTGCAAACTTTGAGACTGGTGTGCTCCTCAGGAGCTGGATGAATGTATGCTCACCTCAGTTCTCTCAGTCTGCATCTCTCTCTCCCCGACTCCCCCTCCGCCTTTCAGCCAAAGTGTTCCTAATTATAAACTTGAAATTCAGGATGGACAGGGGGTGGGAGTGGAGGTCATTAAACCTGAATCCCTTGGACTCCCCCCCACCCCATCAACACACATATTTCAATCCCTCTAGCATCTCCACCCCCGCCCCTACCCTGTGACCCAGCTGGGGGTGGATGACTCGGATCCCATGTGGTTCTCCCCCTCTGCCGGGGCAACAGTTCCATCCCCAAAGTGGCCGCTCTCACTGAGATGCTGTGCTCATTGGCATGTGATTTGAATCTTGATTACATTACCAGTCATTTCTCCTCCAAAGGCAACTCACAACTCGAAGGCCCCCCGCTCTAACCTCTTCCACTTGCTCACAGGTGGTTGAGCCCCATACCTGGGGAGCTAGGAGTTCCCCATTCCTGCCTCCGAGGCCCCCCAGTCCCTTGATGGGAGTCACAAGATGAAGGGAGCATTATTAGGAAGGTGGCTTTAGGATGCCATGGGGAATGGGGCAGGCTTTTTGAATAGGGCAAGTTGAGAGGAACTTGTCCTGGGGAATAGGCCTGTGGCCAGGCAGCCTGGATGGGGACTTCTGTCCCCCCTCCTAGGTCTGACCCTTAGCTCATGGGGGCGGGGAGCAGGAGGCTGGTCTGGCCCCCCAGGGGTACAGCATTTTTGGCATGGATGGCAGCGGGAGTGAGGGAGGGTACTGGTACCGAGCAGGGCCGTGCAGGAGTGGGCAGATATATTTATTGCTTCACCCTTCATTGCAGGGATACTTAGAAGGGTTTCATGATGTATGTAGTTAAAAGACAGAGTAGCCCTAGCCGGGTGGTTCAGTTGATTACAATGTCATCTCATGCACCAGAAGGTTGTGGGTTCAATTCCTGGTCAGAGCACATACCTAGATTTTAGGTTTGATCCCAGGTTGGGGCGTGTGCAGGAGGCAACGGATCTATGTTTCTCTCTTTCTCTCTCTCTTTAAAATCAATCCACATCCTTGGGTGAGGATTTAAAAAGAGAGAGAGACTACGAAAGAGGAGAATGGAATAAGTTATAATATGAGGGATTGCAGTTAGCTCTTTGGGAGAACTTCCAGGGAGAGGCTTGTGAGCTGCTGCATCCCAGGCTGGCCTGGAACACTATGCAGGAAAGTTTCCTCCAGTACAGTGGGTTAGGTAGATTCCTGTGAAGTTGGATTCCAGTGCAGAAATCCATAGGGGATGCAAATATAGTCAAATGAGCATATATACATTAGTGCCTATAAAAAATGTGTTTTAGAGAGAGGGAGTTGCTTTAATAGTACAGTTGATAGCTAAGATATAGATAGCAATTTCTCTGGGCCAGGATTTATATAAATCACCCTCATTAACCCTCACAACACAACCATGAAGTGGGTAGCATTGGTACCCCCATTTCACAGTTGAGGGCATGGAGGCATAGAGAGCTAATACCTTGAACAAAGTCAAGTCGCTAACAAGTGGCAGAGCCAGGGTAGGGGCCCAGCAACCCGGTTTGAGTCTATACTCCCACCTGGCCACCCTTCTTCTCAGGACCTGCCTTGGCCTGCCATCATTTCCACCCTGAATCCAGGTCCATCTTGGACACAGCCCAAGATCAAGGTCAACCTCTCACTAGATTGCAGCTCAGTTGCTTTTCTTTCAGTTGGGACAGGGATGGGGACAAAAGGCCTCAAGGTGGTAAGGCCTCAGGTGTCCATGGTTGGTGGGTGGGGAAATCAGCTCATTACCCCCGCGCCCCCACCCCCATGCTAGCCTGGAACACTTGGCTGTGGCTCAGTTCATTGGTGTTTTCCTTCCAAAGGGGCGTCAGCCCTGCTCTGTTGGCTGCAGAGCTTCAAAGGTGAGATATTGGCCTGGTCAAGGATTTGGACAAAGCCTGGTTTTAATTATCCTGCTCTCTTTCCCTCCCCAGAGAGAGCCATGAATAGGGCCTGTGGGAGCTGGCTCTGCCTTTCCCCTAGCACCCCACCCCCTTCAAACACCGGCCTTGAGATCTAGGCCCCTGTTCCATGTGAAACTGTGCCAGCTCCTCAGCAGGGCAGTGCTAGTCGGTACCAGGCAGGCCTCAGTGGGACGTAGGCTGGGGTGGCCTTGGGACTGGACTTTAGGGCAAGTTTGAAGCCCTGTGGGGTGGAGCATATTCATCACCTATAAGTGTGGGTCAGGACCGGATGGGTCATCTTGCCTAACTTGCTCATGCTATAGTGGGGAAGCCGAGGTCAGAGAGTGTCCGCGATCAGGTATCCTGTGCGTGGTGGACGTGAACCCAGGTGTTCTGACTGCCGGGCCCCCGGGCCAGGCCTTCCCACGCATGGTCCTGTCCTTGGTGCCCCCCTCGGTGCAGAGTTCTGGGACTGGGCCCAGGAGGAAGAGGGAGGGCGGGGAGGAGCCAGGATGAGTGGACAATGTGTCCCGTTCATCTCTGTGTCCCCAGTGACCAGCACAGTGCCTGGCACAGAGTGATTCTCCATAAATGTTTGTGAAGTGCAGGCCAGGGAGCAGCCCCTCCCCTGGCTTCCCAGAGTGCACCGTGTCCAGCTCTGACCCTGGCATTGTGAGAGTCGGTCTACCCAGCCCACTCCCCTACCAGACTGGCATCATTTGAGGACAAGAGAAATAGTAATGGCGAGTATTTCCAAAGTGCTCACCACTCTAGGTAGGTGCGTTATCATCATCCCGTTTGACAGACAAAGAAACTGGCACAAAAAGAACACATGGCTTCCTAAGGTCACACAGCTAGTGGCAGAGCTAAGGAGTTGACTTTGCTCTCATTCCAGGCAGGCCCAGAAGTGTCGTATTTATCTTGGTATCCACAGAGCCTGGCACGAAGCCCTGTTTGTTGACTGACCGATAGTGTGTGGAAAAACCACAGAATTCTATAGTCTCACCCTGTGGAAGTAGCTGGGATTGGCGTCTTGGGGAGGCAGCCTAGAGGTGCTTTGCTGTGTTATCTGTGCCAGGAGTACCTGAGCCAAACTAGCAAGGAAAGCTCACCCACACCCTATCACAACTGTCCTCCACCGCTGAACAGGGGCCGCTGGGGGCCCCTCTTGCCCTCTCTCCCTTCCTTCTTCTCCCAGAGTTCCACGGGGACAGTGCTGAGCAGTGGGCGTGTGGGGGCAGACTACAGGTTGCCTGTTCCTTTCTCACCTCGCTGGCCCCGAGGTGTTCAGTGCAGTGCATCCTCTTGGTGCAAAATGCTGCATCTTTGAAGCTGGAGGGTGCACGGGGTATGTGATGGGGGCCTGTCAGAGCTGTCCATTCTCTCTCACAGGAAGAGTTACTGGATTTCTAGTCATCTCCAGTCCGAACCCGGAGATGCCCAGGGTCATCTCCTCCACCTGCCTCCAACCTGTGTGCCCCCGGGACGCAAGGGACTGCTTCCTTCTGCCTCCCCCTGCTCCCCACGTGCCGGTTGGAATTACCGTCAGTCAGTCTGCATCGCAGGCCACACTTCATGCACTGACGAAGGCGGGTGGGGAGCCTGATAGGAAAAAGGAGACTTAGTGGGCGGGTGACGTCTGCCCTGGCACGGCCCCTCAGCACCTGGGGAGGTAGGGCGGGTGTCAGGGGCCCCGGCCTGCTGAAGTTCAAATTTCAGCCCTACCCCTGGTTCACTACATGACCTTGGCCAAGTTACTTAATTGTTTTTAGCCTCAATTTGCTTAGCCCTGAAATAATCCCTCAAAATTGTTTTGGATTAAATTGGATTAAATGAGGTAATATTGGTAAAGTGGCTGCTGACATTCGGTAATCTCAACTCTGGTAGCGACTGTGGTTAAACAAACCATAATCGATGAATGGAAATGAGAACAACACGCTTTGGGCTCAATAAAGAGAACCCTGTATGGCTGGAGTAATCCGAAGAGGAAATGAGCTGGCCCTGGAGGTGATGAGGTTCCCAGTCAGAGGAGGTGAGCAAGCACAGGCCGGACTGGAGGGAATTCAGGCCTCGCGTGAGAGGCTGACAGGGGAAACCTTAAGGGAAACCTGCTGAGGGATCGTCCTGTGTGCCAGGAAGTTAGAGGAGCAGGTGGACCAGGTTCCTGCTCTCAGGGGTGACGGAGGGCGTGGCGGGGGAGGAGTGGGAAGTTGGCTGCTGTGGTTCAGGCTGCACTGTGGGGCTCCTCCAAGGACAGGGAGTCCCCGGAGGCTGCCTGAAGGAGGCCTGGAAGGGTGGGGATGGTTCTGATGGGTGGGCGGCCCTTGCAGGCCTAGGAAGGACTTGGTGCTTAAGGGGCACTGAGGCCTCCGGACACTAGTCCTGAAGTCGTTCCCAAGGCAGCCTCCACATTCTGGCTGCCCAAGGGGGTGGGTGTATGGTGGTAGCGGTAACGGGGGAACTGGTAGCTCCCTGTCGCCCCCACTCCCAGCCTCCCCTGGAGGAGGGGCCGGGGCTACTCCCAGTGGCAAAGAGCAGGGGCCTGTACGGAGCGGAACTGGGGAAAGAAAGACTTCTTATGCCCAGTGCATTTGGGGGCGTCCGGGGGTCGGGGGAACAGTGGAGCCTTTGTCCCTAGCCGCCGGGAATCTGGCCGAGGAGCCAGCCCTGGGTCTGGCTGGGTTCTCACAGGCAGGTCCTCTTTGAAGTGACCCTTTCAAAGCTCAGCCTGTATCCCTGGGTGGAGAGACAGCTTGGGGCGGGGTGTCAGGATGACTGAGACCTGCAAGCCAAGGATGGAAGCAGATCCAGCGCCTCTGGGCGGGCAGGCTGGCAGGAGGTGTGTGGGCTGGAGGAATGTGGCCAGGCGGGGGGCACTTCTAGGAGCCATGTGGGAGGACAGCCACTCTGGGCTCTTGGCGTCCAAGTGGGGGTCAATACAGGGAAGGGCAGAGTTCGTTCTGGCCCCCTCCCTGGCTTCTATCATTCCCAGCTTGGTTTCTGTCTGACTCTGGGCTCCTAAATCCACAGGTTCTTTCTACTTTTTAATTTCCTCAAAGGGTGTGAGAGTTCCTTAGAGAGAATCCAGGGTGGATGCGGGCCTTAGAGCCCTCGGTAGGAGGGCAGGGTGGAGATCGGGGCGTCAGAGCTTTACCTGCTCCTGAGAACCCCCAAAAGGCTGAAAGGGGAGACCAAAGTGGAGACACCGCCAGCATAGAGCTTCCCTCCTTCTCAGTGTGAAGGAAGATCTGTATTTTCTTCAAATGAGAGAGAGAGAGAGACCCCTGAGCAGGAACATCTTCAAATTTCAGCTGGAGGGTCCTTAGATACCACCCCTCTGCCCTGGCCTCTCCATTTGACTTGTGAGGATACTGAGACCTAGAAAAAGGTCAAGGGCAAAGAGACAGAACCAGAGGGCAAGGGCAAGGCCAAAGTGAGAGGAAGAGGCCTGATGGAAGTCGGGTGAGGAGGGAGCTCAGGTGGCCGAGTTCTAATCAGAGGGTCGTGAAGAGCCCCGGTCTCTTCCGCTGACATGCTGGGATTCCATGAAAGGAGGAAGGCGGGGAATCGGTTTCTGTGGTTTTTGTTGTTGTTGTTTATTTGTTTGTTTGTTTGTTTTTGGATTGAGCAGTGGACATGGAGGCTCAGGCAGCCCAGGTGAGAACCCTGCCCTGATGCTGTTTTCTAGTTTATGCCCCCACATCCTGGTCTCTCGGTGGCATCAGGATGTTCTGTGTACTCAGGAAGATTCTTCTAAATCTCCCTTATCTTGTCTGAGGGTGTGGCCCTCGGTTCCTCTTCGAGAGAGGGGCAGGAGGGAGTTGAGAGCCCAAGGTTGCGTCGGGGGGCTGCAGGCTGGTCTGGTACTCTCCTGTATCTTGCGCTGGCGTCTGCAGAGCTGAGCCCTCATTAGCTCTAATGAAGCCTTGGAACTGTGCCCCACCTCCGCCCTGCAGCACCTGGTGGCAGTGAGGGGGCAGCTGAGATTGAGCCCAGAGCCCAGGAGAGGGGGTGGGATGTCTGGAGGAGGGGAGAGTGGACGTCAGGAAATGGGGGCCACCCAGCAGGGCTGGGGCTGCCGACAGGAGTGAGAAAGGGGCCCGCACCCCGCTTTCCTTCCCCGCCGGGGCTTTTCCTCGTCCAGTGGCCCGTAGATGCTTCAGTCCCACAGTGCTAGGGGACGTGTTATCTGAGAGACTAGGGATTGAGGACATTCCCAGGCCTGGTTTACAGAGAGTGCCGTCTCGCCCTCTCCCTCATTTCAGCCTGGGGCAGGAGAAGGACCTGACTCCAGGGACTGGAGCTTCCATCCTGGGAAAACCAGGCAGCAGCCATATGAATGCCAACTGGCCTTTGTTCATTTGGTGATCATTCCTGTGTGCCCTCTCATTTCCTATGTTCCCGGCTCTCTCTGTGGCTCTTGGGTCCTGGAGAAAAAAAAAGTACAATCCTGCCCTCAAGGGGTTTCTGGTCTGTTTTTCCTACCACCCAAAGGCTCCACTAAGATTGTATAACCACGGGTTCTGAGATTTGCATCTACACTGTCTGCCAGTCCAGATCACCCCTTGACGTCCGCTGCCAAAAATGTGGAGATAAAAATGACCTGGCATAACTGGGGAGACAGACCTGAAGCAGACACTAGTGAGTGTCTTCACTGTGATGTCATGTGAGTGTGAATGTGGTAACAGTGGTTTAAAGATGGAAACAGTGTTGGTGGGTAGAATTGCTATAGGCATTGGTTAAGAACTGGTTGGCAACATGATTCATCGCCTTTCTCTCATTTCCTGTTTCCAAACCTACCACTGAGGATTCTTTAAAAAAAAAAAAAAAAGATTTTATTTATTTATTTATTTTTTAGAGAGAGGGGAAAGGAAGCAGAAAGAGAGGGAGAGAAACACTGATGTGTGAGAGATACATCGATCAGATGCACACCCCCAACTGGGGACCTGGCCCACGACCCAGGCAGGTGCCCTGACTGGGAATCCAACCGGCGACCTTTTGGTTCACAGGCCAGTGCTCACTCCACTGAGCCACACCAGCCAGGGCCATTGAGGATTCTTTAGTGAAACTTTCTCTGATGAATTTTCATGGACCATAATGAAGTGGTTGTATATTTACTGATATAAGAACTGAGACTCTGAGAAGGTTAATAACTCCACCAAAGGCTGTCCAGCATCTGAGTTTAAATCTGGGCCTTCTGAATCTTAAGCCTATCCTGTGTCACTGCTACCTTCCCTGACAAAGAAGAGCCAGGGGGAACACCCTCCCACCCCTGGGAAAGCAGACACTCACCCCTGCCCCCAGCTGAGCCTTGAAATCCAGGTGCGGTTTGCAAAATGAAGGAGGATGCAGACGCACGATCACATTCTGCTTCTCCATGACTCTGCTGCGCACAGAGTTCTTCTTGTGCCTGCCCAGAGTCTGGGTTTGCCCTTGAGGGATATGGAACATCCCAGGGCTCTGTCAGCAAACACAGAGTGAGCCCCTCCTTCTTCTAAAGGTGCTCCAGCTCTGAGGGAAAGAAGGCTTCACTGAAGAGGTGAGACTAATCCAGGCTTGAAAGATGTCTGCTGGCCCTGGCTGGTGCGGCTCAGTGGATTGAGTGCTGGCCTGCGAACCCAAGGGTCACTGGTTTGATTCCCAGTCAGGGCATGTGCCTGGGTTGTGGGCCAGTTCCCCAGTAGGGGGCGCACGAGAGACAACCACACATTTGATGTTTCTCTCCCTCTCTTTCTCCTTCCCTAAAAAAGAAAGTCTGCTGGGACTAAAAAAGGATGTCTGCTGGGACTAAAAAAGGATGTCTGCTGGGACAATAGAGGGGTGGTGGGCATAGAAGGGAGAGATGGACATCCCAGACCCAGTGTGACTTGCTCCCATAGATACTGTGAAGCCCTGGAAGGGTTTCTGGCAGTGGAGGCAGCGGACCAGTTGATGAGGGCTGAAACTGGAGCTGGGGATGGTGAAGACAGGATAGAAGCCCCCTCCATCTTCCCCTTTCCAGAAACTTGCCACACCATCTCCTCTGCTTCTCTGAAGAGCCTTCCCTGCCTTCGCCATTTCTCAAACTCCTATTCATCCTTCAATGCCCAGTGGAAATACCTTCTCTTTAAAGCACAGCCCCCCCCACACACAATGTCCTCAAATATACGAGGACTTCCTCCTCTGTGCATTAGGCCTTAAGCCCCGCAAGCATAGAGACCTCGTCCTGTTCACTGTGCTGTCTGCAGCTTCTAGCCCAGGCCGTGCTGACTGGATGTTGTTGACTAATGAACTACATGTTCCCATAGCACTTGGCACCGCACTGTGGGATGCACATAATACCGACAAAGGAGCATTGGTTGCAGCTAGCATTTGTTGAGTGTCTCAGTGTCAGACATGGCTGGGCTGAGCACGTCACACACTGTCTCTTTAATCTGCACAACGGCCTCATGAGTAACAGACTACCTCTATTTTATAAATGCAGAAATAGAAGCTCAGAGAGGTTAAAAATTAGTTCAAGGACACACAGTTAGGAAGTGGGACCAAGTTGGACTTCCAACCCCCAAATCCTCTCAATCCTGTTTCAGAACTTTTAAACACTATGCCTCTTTATTTGGTGCATGTCTATCTCTTTATAAAGTCAGGGACTGTTTTAGTAATTTTAAAAAATCCCTGTGGACTACCAAACTAAGATTTGTTAAGCATCTCCTGGGTTCCAGGCACTTAACACTGAGTCTTCTCGAGGATGCCATTTACAGCTCAGGAGACTGAAGCTTGGAGAGGGAAGAGACTTGACTTGGGTCCCACAGCCAAGGCCTAAACTTAGGTCTCTTTGACTCCTCTTTCCCCAGTGTCACTGGGCCCAGACCAGTTGCCAGGCCCTCCATGACACCCAGCCAATAGTCCTGGAATGAAAGAAAAAAAGGGACTCTGAGGCTAACTGACTTGTTTGAGGGCACACAAAGAGCAGAGCTGGGCTGGGGACTGGGTCTTTGGTCCCTAGCCCAGTGTGCTCCCCACTGCGGACACTGATGAGGAAAGGGGGTCCAGAGGTAGGGCAGGGACGAGCCAGTGCAATTTCCCAAGTGCCCAACTGTCAGACACATGAGCTCCGAGCAGGAGAGATTGACTTGGCTCTGGGGTGGGCAGGGACGGTGCCTGAAGGTCATAACCTCGCAGGGCCTGAGAGAAGAGTGTGAGAGGCCTCCAGTGCACAGTATCAGTGGAATTTGAGTCACAGGGTGACTCCAGGCTCAGGAACCGCAGCCACCAGGGATGCGGGTGAGGGCAAGCAACCTGCTCAGTGCTGAGGACCTGCGCTCAGTGACTGGTTGATTGCCTATTGGGCACAAGTTCCCAGACCCGCAGAGACCCACCAATCAGATATGTCCGCTACTTTCTATTTGCATGACCACACCCCTTTGCTTCAGCCACTTAGGCTCCGCCCCCAAGCCGGTCTCCTGGGCCTCCACCCCATTTCTGGCCCCCTGCGCAGGGCTGGTGTGGGAGGGCTGGGGTGGGGGGCTGCAGTGCTGGGAAGGGCCGACCTGGGCTGCCAGCCTGGCTGCACTATTCATAGCTCAGGGGCTGGCGTAGTTCGCATACTTGGCGTTTCTCACGTCTGGCTGGCCCAAAGCTGCCACCCCATTCACGCTCCTCCCTCCCTCCTCTCCTCTCCTCTCACCCTGTCCTCCCATTGCCTCCCCGCTACCTTCATCCTCTTAGCCAATCTTCTTGACATCTTGAGGTGGCCGAGCCCGCAGGAGGAAACTGAGGCCGAGAGAAGGGGCATGCCTTTTGGCCGGGCCTCCCCTGAGAAACTTCTAGTGAGTCGGGCAGTGCGGTGGCCCATAGCCTGGGCTCTGCTCTATCAGCAGACAGACTTGGGCTTGAATCAGAGATGCCATTAGTTTTGGGACCCTAGCAAGTTCCTTAACTCGCAGTCTGGGAAGTTCTTCAGAAGCAGTTCAAGCTGAGACCTGGAGAATAGGGGATCAGCTAAAGGAAGTGTTATATTCCAGGGAGAGGGATCTGCAGATGTGGTGGGCCAGCCTCGAGTGGACAAGGGCTTGGCCAGCTGCAGTGAGAGGACAGAGGACACTGCAAAGGGGATTGAAGCAGTTTCCCTTTTCTCCCCAGCTCTTTCACCGTTGTTCCAGCATGGCCCCCCTCTCCCGCCCCCCCCCACTTCTGAATCTGATTCCCATTGAGGAAGGGGTAGGATGCAAAAAGATAAAAGACCTGAAGCCACCCTGGCTGGTGTGGCTCAGTGGGTTGAGTGCTGGCCTGCAAACCAAAGGGTCACTGGTTCGACTCCCAGTCTTGGGCACATGCCTGGATTGCAGGCCAGGTCCCCAGTGGGGCCCTGTGAGAGGAAACCATACATTGCTGTTTCTCTCCCTCTCTTTCTCCTTCCCGTCTCCTCTCTAAAAATAAATAAATAAAATCTTAAAAAAAAAGATCTGAATCAGCATCTACTCCAGGTAGACCTCCCCACCAAGGACTGTCCCTGAGGAGCGAGTCATTCCTTCCCATTCAGAAATACCAGTACCCACCTCGTAATAGGAGCTGAGGGTTTGACAGCCAACAAAAGAGAAGGTCCCTGCTTTCCAGAACTCACAGCCCTGGGGAGGGGGTGGGGAAGGAGGGATTTGGGGATTTGTTGGTCAAAACAACCTCATAAATACATAGACACCAACTCATGAGGGCTGTGAGAGGGTGCAGAGGGACCTGACCTGGTCTGTGAGGAGGTGACTCTGGGGAAGTGACATTTTTTCTGAGAACTATAGTAGGAGTTAATTAGGGTATGGGTTGATAAGGGAGGGAGGGAGCTGGGGAAGAGGACCAGCATTCCAGAAACAGCATGTGCAAAGGGCCTGAGGCTGGAAGGGTGGAAGGGTGCCTGGTCCTCAAAGAAGCTAGAAGGAGGCCAGGATAGCTGGAGCACAGAGGAAGGGGGGTGTGGTGGGTGTGGAGCCTGGAGGCATGTCCCACACAGCCTGGTGGTTATAATATTAAAACAACTGGTTTGGACGATCAGGGACCAGAGGAGTGATGGCAACTTGAAGCAGAGGAGCAGCCAGGTCAAGTGGATAGACTGACATTTGAAAAACAGAGTTCACTCTCAATGGGTGGAATATAGGGCTGGGGCCATGACACCTCCCATTTATCAGTCCCCAGAATGCCTTCCCATTGACTTTGTCAGGATGCTATCCCTAGCTTCGTTTTATAGCTAAAGAAATAAGAAAATCCATGTGACCTTGAGGTCGCATAGCCAGAAAAGGGCTAGGGACCGTACGAACGGCAAATGTGACCCTTTCTCCATATCAGCCTTCTTCATGCGGGGACAGTGATCTTTCTCACTGGTCTACTACCTCCCACCCCTCAGTGCTTCTGTGAGTCAGCCCAGCACAGCACCAGACCGGGGGTGGGGGGATGGGGAGAGGGGCCAAGGTGACAGGTGTGTGTTATCCCAAGAGGCTGCTTGGATCTCTTTTTTTTTTAGATTTTATTTATTTATTTTTAGAGAGAGGGGAAGAGAAGGAGAAAGAGAGTGAGAGAAAGTGTAGTTGACTCTCACGCACCCCTAACTCGGGACCTGGCCCACAACCCAGGCATGCGCCCTGACTGGGAATCGAACCGGCAACCCTTTGGTTCGCAGGCAGGCACATTGAGCCACACCAGCCAGGGCTGCTCTGCTCTTAAATGAGGTAATGTGTGTGCAGTGTGCCTGTAGATGGTAAGGGCTCAACAAATATTAACATGGGGCTGGGCAAACTGAGGAGGGGTGGGGTCTGGGGCGAAGGCAGTGCCATCTGTCCTCTTCTGACCACAGAGTCCAGCCCAGAAACGATCTCAATGTTCTCCTGGGCAGGAGCCAGGGGAGGTTGTTTGTCCCTGCAGAGCCACCATTCCCTCCACCCTTTCAGCTGCCTCTGGGGCATCATGGGCTGGATTAGGGAGAGGTTCCACTCCTAGGTGGGGTGAAGGGATGACCTGGGCAGGTTGGGCAGGGCCTGGGTGAGGGGGTGGGTGGTTTCAGGGGTGGGGCTGAGAGCCTCTCTGCACAGGGAACCCCATGTGCCCTGGGGAAGATTTCCGGAATCTGCTGAGGCTTGCCCTGGGAGGAGATGTGGTCTCAGCTTGACTAGGATTGAGCTCTTCCTTGGGAAAAATACAAAAACACACACAAAAAAACAGGGGATGCACCTGTTGTTTTTGCCCAGGTGGTCAGACAACAGGAGCACTTCATAGAGAGAGCCACTCCCAGAGTTCTCCCCCCACCCCCTGTCTCCTCTGAAACAAGCTTCCCAGTGTGGAGTCGAAGAATGGATATGATGACTTTGGAGAGGAGCCATTGTGGGCATCCTCCTGCCCCCAGGAATGACTGCCCTAAACATAATCTAAGAGGCTCTGGCCTCTCTCCAGTACTGCTAGACCCAAGGGAGAACCTTCCTAAGGCCCCATAGTCACTCTGTCCTTCTGTAGGGGACCCCGCTCCCCTGTAGGAGATGGGGAGGGGTAATCCTGGAGTGTGACTGGGGCCGGAGGGGCCTGGAGAATGCGGTGGGTAGAGGCAGGGTGGAGGGAATGAGGACACACTGCCCTGCCCACTCTGGGCCATGAGAGCTGTGTGTGCTAGATCGCGGCCAGCAGGGGGCTCTCCTGCACACAGGACCTGCCTGCCTCTCCCACAAGACTGTGCATCCTTCAGTGTTTAGGAATGTTTTTCTTGGAGGGTGTGCATGGGAGAGCACGTGAGAATAGAACCTTGCCTCTGTGTGCACACCCTTGTATGTGTGTATGTTGTGGGTGTTTTGTAGGCTTGGAATAGACGTTTATGCTGTGCAGGGCCGGCCCTCAGGAGGCAGGAACCCCACACTTAACCCAGGTTTTGCTGGAAAACTCTTCCGAGGTCCTGACACCGTGGGATATGGCATCCCTCGAGTTTGTGCCTCTATCAGTTCAGCCTCTGATAAATGACAGGTCCTCATCCATGCCGAGAACCTACTGTATCGAGGTTCAGACTCGCTGGCAGCCTGAAAGCTCACCCTGTGCAGGGAGTACTGGGGCCCCCAAAGATGACTATAGGGGGGTCTGAGAAGGCACAGTGGAGAGAGGTGGGAGGGAAAGGTCCTCCAGGCAGGAGGTGCCCAGCTGTCCTGGACAATCTCTGTGGGTGGGGCCTGCCTCTGGGCCCCCCATGAGAGACCTACCTGTTCATTTGTTTCATCTTCTTTCAACAACATTTTTTTCCATTTGAATTCTGATCTTGCCATTTTTTTTATTGCAGTAAAATATACATAACATAAAATGTCCTGTTTAAAAAACATTTTTTTAATCCTCACCTGAGGACATTTTTTTTTAAAGATTTTATTTATTTATTTTTAGAGAGAGGAGAAGGAAGGGAGAAAGAGAGGGAGAGAAACAGCAATGTATGGTTGCCTCTCACATGGCCCTCACTGGGGACCTGGCCTGCAACCCAGGCATGTGCCCCGACTGGGAATCGAAACAGGACCTTTTGGTTCCCAGCCTGCGCTCAATCCACTGAGCTACACCAGCCGGGCTGAGCGCATTTTTTTCATTGATTTTAGAGAGAGAGGAAGGGAGAGAGAGAAACATTGATGCCAGAGAGAAGCATCAGTTGGTTGCCTCCTGTATGCGCCTGGACCAGGAATTGAACCCGCAACCTTTTGGTTACGGGATGATGCTCCAACCAAGTGAGCCTCTCCGGCCAGGGCAAAATGTACTGTTTTTTTAAGCACACAGTTCAGTGGCATTGAACTCATTCACAGAGTGGTGCAACCACCCCCACCATCCATCTCCAGAACATTTTCATCTTCCCAAGCTGCAACTCTATGCCCATTAAACAATAACTTGCATTTCCCAGTGCCCCAGCCCTCAGCAGCCACCGTTCTATTTTTTATATCTCTATGAATCTAGTTATCTCACTTAAGCAGAATTGTACAATATTTGTCCTTTCGCGTCTGGCGTATTTCACCTAGCACAATGTCCTCAAGTTTCATCTATGTTGCAGCATGTGTCAGAATTCCCTTCCTTTTTTTTTTTAAAGATTTTATTTATTTATTTTCAGAGAGAGGGGAAGGGAGGGAGACAGAGAGGGAGAGAAACAGCAATGTATGGTTGCCTCTCACATGGTCCTCACTGGGGACCTGGCCCGCAACCCAGGCATGTGCCCCAGCTGGGAATCGAACCGGGACCCTCTGGTTCCCAGCCCGCGCTCAGTCCACTGAGCCACACCAGCCAGGGCAGAATTCCCTTCCTTTTTAAGACTGAATACAATTCCATTGTGTGTGTACACCACCTTTTGTTTACCCATTCATCTGTTGATGGATGTTTGGGTTGTTTCCACCTTTTGGCTGGTGAATAATGCTGCTACGAATACAGGTGAACACGTAACTTTTTGAGTCCCCTCTGTCACACCTTTTGGGTACAGAGCCAGCAGTGGAATTGCTATGTTTAATTTTGCGAGGACCCCCCGTACAATTTTTCCTAGCAAGGGCATTATTTTGGCATTCCCACCAGGAATGCACAAGGGATCCCATTTCTCCACATTCTCACCATTCACAAATAATTGTTGAGAGCTTACTGTGTACCAAGCACTCTAGGAGCACAAGTCTATTTCAGAAACTTCAGTAGCTGTTATCCTTACGAAGCTCTCCGTCTGATGCGGGAGATTCAGGTCATGCCCTTGAGCAGTCTCTCTGATCTGAGGGGCAAGACACAGGCCATCACCTCTGGGAGACCCTGGATTGAAATGGGGCAAAAACAAAAAAGTGAACCCTGCTGTCAGAGAGCTCCTGTTCTGGTGGAGGAGGCACAGGCCCTTCCTTTTGGGGATCCCAGACAGGCCCAGAGACCAGAAGGGGTACGTGGAGGGCACGCATTGAGACATCAAGGGGCTGCTGAGTGCAGTAAATCAGGGGGTTGGAGAGGGCTTGTGGTGGGCCCTGTCCCACACGGGCCTGCCGTTGCCTAGGCGATAGCCCTGCTGTTTACTTTGCGGCTGGCTACAGACGCACTCTTTTCTGCAAGTGCTCATTTCCCACCATGGGGAAAGATGCTCATCTTTGGGCTCCCCTCCCTGAGGAGGGAACGGCTCTCCTGCTGGGAAAGGTCCTGCCAGCCTGGCACTTCTGCATTGCCTGCTAGGAGCAGGCCCCATCCCGAGGTCTCACGTCTCCCACCCCTTCCCCCCTCCCAAAGAACGTACAAGACGAGGCTCTGGGCCTGTCCAAGTCCTGCTATGGAAGGGGGGCTCCCGAAGATTTCTCCCTGGTGGGGGAAGCTGGGGTGTGCAGGAGCTGGCAGGGGGCTGGCAGAGGGAGGTGGTGACCTGTGAGTGGGTTTGTCTGACCCTGTGTAGACCTCCCTAAGTGTCTACATGTGTCACTGTGTCTTTGTGTACGTGTGGCTGAGTTGTTTGCATGTCTCATTGTGAGTGTGGCTGGGTGTGTGAAAGTGTGAAAATCCAAAAGACAATCAAAACAGCTTGCATTAACCTTGAAGGCGTTAAGTGAAATAAGTCAGACCGAAAAAGACAAATACCGTATGATCTCACTTATATGAGCAATCCTAAAAAACAAACAAACAAAGAAACAACCCGAACCAAAACCCCGCCAGACTCACAGAGGACAGATCAGTCGTTGCCAGAGGTGAGGAAGGGGGATTAAGGGGGGTAAGGGAGTGGATGGGGGTTGGGTGGGGGGTGGGGGGCGTGGCCAAATGTGGAAAGGTCCAAACTTCCAGGTCTGAAAGAAGTCATGGGGATGTAATGTACAGCGTGGCGACTATAGTTAATAATACGGTATTGCATATTTGAAATTGCTGAGAGAATAGATCGCAGAAGTTTTCATCATAACAACAAAAAAGTTCCGTCACTATGGCTGATGGCGGATGTTAATCAGATCACCGTGGTGCTCATTTCGCACTGTACGCATCTTGAATTATTACGTTGTACATCTGAAACTAACATAATGTTGTATGTTAATTATACCTCAATAAAAGATTTTTGTGAAGGAAAAGAACAACAACAACACGAAAAAACCCTTGCATTTATTGAATCCTTACTATGTGCCTAGGGCCTGTGCTAAGGACTTTCTTTAACTTACTCAGTTCTCCCAATGGCCAATGAAGTGGAAGTTAGTGCCATTCTCATTTTACTGGTGAGGAACCCAGGCTCAGAGAGATGAAGTGGCTAGGCTAGGTCTCACAGCCAGAAAGTGGCAGGGACTCCAGAGCCTGTGAGCTCACCACTGGGCCACGCTGCCACGGAAGAACGGGGGGTTTCTGTGCTACTTGGGGTCACACAGTTCCCTCCTGGAGATGACAGTGGGATTTCTGGCATTGCAAGTGCTTCCTCCTCCCCTCCCCCAGCCTCCCTTGGCTCTGGCCCTGTTTAAGGGTGGGAGGGGAGCGTCACAAGCACCTCAACTCAGAGCAAGGCTGGCCCTGGACGGGAAGGGGGGGAGGGGAAGCATGAGTCTGGAGCGACTGTTAAACCACACCCTGCCGCAGGACCATACCAAGTGTGGGGTCCCCAGGCTCCCAGTGACTAGGGGTTATCTGCACATGGAGGGTGTTGGGGAAATGCAAGCTTGCTGGGCCGGCTCACCAGCTCAGCGTGTTGGGGCACGTCGGGACTGTACACAACTGGTGCTGGGAACCAGGCATCTGAATGGGGCAAAGGGTGGAGGAGGACCGAGGGGGCAGCTGCCCTTGAATGAGGAGACTGGGGCAGGGGTCAGAGGCCCGGGCGTGGGCAGGCGAGATGCCATGGGTATCGCATTGCCCGCATGCCTGGGGTGGACAGGGCTGGCGGTGCCTGTGCTCTGTCTGGGGAGAGGGGGCTGTGGGGTAGTTACAGGTCTGCGTTTGGTGGTGTGCGAGGACGGGTGGACGTGTGGGCCCAGCTGAAACTTCCTAAACGCCAGATCATTCTCTCGGAGTGGGGAGCCTAGTTCCTGTGGTTTGGGGCCTACTTTCTGGGAGGAAAGCCAGAAGGAAAAGCAGGAGAGTTGACCCCAAGCCCCTCTCTCTCACTCCCTGAACCACTTGCCCTTCAGAGGTATCAGCATTCCTCTCCCGGCCCCAGACCCTCAGGCCCAGGACTCTCCTCTTCCCGGGCTCCTGAGGTCAGGCTGGCCCCTGCAGCCTCCTGCTCCTCTAGCCTAGGCTGCCCTCTTGTTCATGGGCTCTGGCCCCACCCTCAAACAAGCTGTTCCCTCCCAGGGAGAAGAGGCCTGCACCCCTGATAAGGGGCCCCCTTGATATGTGAGAGTCTCCTTTTGTTCTGGGTGAAAGGAGCTGGCTCAGGTCTGAATCTGAAACTTGGAGACCCCCAAGGGTTTCGGGACCTGGCGCGCTGATAGAACTCTAAGTGTCCTGAGGACCAGGTCTGCACTAGTTTTATTCTTGAAGGTACCCCAGGCCCTGGCACAATGCCTGGCCCACGGCAGACACTCAAGAAGTGCTTGTTAAAAGGATGAACAAGAGGAAAGTGGAGAAAGCATCTGTTTTAGGCTTTAGAACCCTGGGATCTGGTCCCAGCTTAGTAAAAGCAAGGCTTTGACCCAGTCGCTTGTCCTCTTTGAGCCTCAGTGTCCACATCTGAAAAATGGGTATAAAAATAATCCCTGGACATCCAATTCTTAGGGTAAGGGTCAAATGAGATAAAGTGAAAGTGCTTTGAAGTAGTAAAGGATGATTATGTCATTTGGAGAGAAAAAAACTGGATGCCCTCCCCTGGAGGGTGCAGCTCCCCAGACTGTCCCGAGAACCCCTGGAAGATAAGGTTGAATGGATTTTGCAAGCTGGTCAAACTAGAGGATGATGGGAGGGACTGCTCAGCTGGGTAATTCCTGATTTAGGGGGAGGAAGCTGGGGAGGGCGTAGGGAAGGAGGACTCACACTAGACAGGAAGGCTTGGAATAGAATCTCAGCTACGCCTGGTATTTCCCAGCCCTTGGCCCCCTCCCCCCCCACCCTCTGGGGCCCACCCCACATTCCTTTCCCAGAGGAAATGGGGGAGGGGGCTGAGAGGCTCCCCCGGCCTGGAGGATCATTTATTCAAACTATGTGCAACCTTGGACCCTACTGTGTACACCCCCTTCCTGCTATCCCTGTAGAAGCAGCTGGGGTTAAGGGGGAGGGCTGGGGAAGGGGTGGGTTTGTGTTGGACCAGGCTGTTACCTTCTTCACCGGGCCTGCGGCCCCCTGCCCAGTGAGAGGGCAGGAAGTAGACATCATTCATGGCTCATCACTTCCCAGCTATGTTGTTCCTGGACACAGAACCCCCAGGGGTTGATCCAGACACACAGCAGCACCTGTTGGCCGTGAGAGGCTCCCTGGGGCATGAGTGGGGAGAGTCACTCCATTTCCTGAGAACCAGGCACTGGACTTACAGCAAGAGGAAAGGAAGTTAGGTATCTGGAAGGACTTACAGACTGCTTGCTGGGAGAGCAGGCCAGGCTCTGATTAAGGACATCCCTGTGGCCATTGCCCTCCGCCTGGGGCCATAGAGCCTGACATGGCTGAGGACATGTTGGTGCTTCCGGCGGGAGGGGGCCAGCCCTGAGTCTCTGGTTTTCTAGTGACTGAGGAACAACGGAGGGTGCTGATGGAGATGTCATGAGTTCTGCTCCCTTGACCGCGGTCCTTTCCCGCTCTGCTCCTAAGCCCTCCTGACTCAGCGCTGGTGGCAGCCTCCCTCTTCCCGTCTGGCTTCCGCCAGGGTGGGGGTGGGGGTCCAGCTCCTGCACAGGGGGCCCTGCAAGCAGCAAACAGGAAACAGGAGAACAAAACCGCTCCCTGGTCCTCACATGCCTCACCCTTCCTCCTCCCTTCCTTCTCCCTCCCTCACTCCTGCCCACCCCTGTGGTCCTCTAGTCTCCTCCCTCTGCTGCCAGGACCCCTCTCCTCTCTGGGCCCCTCCACGTCGCTCCCCTACCGCCCACAGGGCTGTCCTTCCTCGGATGGGATGAGGGAGCCAACCCTTCTGCTCGGTTCTCTCTTTGGGTGGCCCTCAGTCAGGGCCCAGTGCTAGGATTCTGTCCCCCAAAACTCCTAGATCTGGGAGCAGGGTTTGGCTGGAGCTGCCTTCCCCACCCCAATCCCAGCTTCCCTTCCCTGACTGCTGGCTAGAATCTGGGAATAAGATCCAAGGTTGGAGTGAAGGGTTCTGGGCTTGGAGTCCCAGTGATGCCATAACAAGATGGGTGCTCTTGGGCCTCAGTTTCCTCGTCTAAAAACCGGATCAGAGCAGTGGCCCCAGGTCACAGTGAGGGGCCACGGTGAGAAACACACTGTTTGTGAACAGTCGAGTGGGATAGAAATGGCAGTGCTGATGAGCACGCGCCTACCAGCCCAGACCTCTGCCAGCCCCACCCGGGAAGGGGCCCGGGGAGGGAGACGGCCAGGAAGGGAGTAGAGCAGGGTCTGCAATCCACTCGGCTTCCTGCCTGACTCACGGGCTGGGCGTGGGGTGGGGACCAGCTTGGAGCCCATTGTCAGGGTGGTGTTGGCCCCTCTGGGCAGAGTGAATGGGTGGTGGGTCCTGGGGAAGTGGGCCAGCCACCCTTCCCCACAGTGGTGGGGGGCACTGCACCTGTAGCCTCAGGGCACCGCTGGTGTGGGTGCCGTGAGAGCGCTGCTTTCCGCGCCAGGCGGAGCATGTGCGTGTGGAGCGGGAGTGCTGGGTGGTATGCGTGTGTCGTCTGTCAGCCATCACGGGGGCTGTGAGTCTGTCCGCGGGGAGTGTGTGGAGTGGGTGGGTGGTGATGTGGGAGCGCCTGGTGGGCTTTTAGGCCACAGTGGGTATGCTTGCACACGTGTCTCCATAGGACACGTGGACTGTACATGTACGGGAGGCCTCCAAAGCATGTGTGCATATGGCATAGAGTCCACACACGGTGTGTGTGTGAGCGGAATAGTGTGCTGATGTGTGTTTCTGTGGGGTATGTGGAAGAGGGAGAGTGAGTGGACAAGTGTGTGTGGCTGGGAGGGTGTGGAGTGTATGGGGGTGTGTGCGTGGTGTAGGTGTGTACTGGGTGGGTAGGGCATGTTTATGTGTATGCATCCATGTGAAGGACATGTGTACACATGTGAATGTGTGTTTTTCTGGGCGCAGGAAGCTGGGTGCAGTATGTGCAGGGCGAGTATGGGGTGAGTTTTTGTGTGGGTGGGAGGGTGAAGGGGCTCTGTACGTGTGTGCCTGTGCAAGGGCGCTGTGTATGTGTGTGAGTGTATGTGAGTGTGTGGGCTGGGGCGGCCCTGGACAGGGGCCGCCCCGGAGGGGGAGGTGTCTGCTCTGCGCGACTCGCCGGCGTGTCCGGGCTCCGCGCCTTCAGCCGAGTGGAGCCGGAGGCGCGGAGACGCTCCAGCCGTCCTGCCGTCCTCTGCGCGGGCCGGCCGTCCCTTCGGGGCCCCTGGGCCCCGGGCCCGCGGCTCTGGGGGGCAGGCGGGGACCCCTGGGGCCCGTCTGCCGCCAGGAGGGCCGAGGACGCCGCCCGCGGGGCGCCGAGGAGTGGCCCTGGTCCCCCGCGCTGCGCGCCCCGCTCCGGAAGCCGGGCCCTCGGCGGCGCGATGGGGCCGGGGCGGCCGGCGGGGCCGGGGGCCCCCACCTGCGGCGGCGCTGGTGGGCAGCGCTATGTGGCGCATGGAGCGCGCGGGAGCCGGGGGCTGGCGCTGGGAGCGCGCCGTCGGTGTGGACTGCAGCGCCCCAGAGCCGCGCTGCCTCTGGCTGCCCTACCTCAGTCACAGCGACCGCCACGCGCCCGAGTCGCGGTGGGCCAGGGTGAGCGCTGGGGAAGTGGGGGCCAGGGGCAGGGGCGTGGGCAGGCCTCGTGGGGAGGTGGCAACGCGGGTACTGGACCACCAGCTCCCTGGGATCTTTGAGCCGTGAGTGCCCTGCACTCCGGAACCAGTGCTCCAGAGTGGGGAGTGAGTGAGGAGCTGGAGAGCTGCGGGGGAAGGCGGTGGGACTGTGGCCGAGAGCTTTCCCAGGGGTGCTGGATGACAAACCCTAGTCTGGGTGAGGGCCTCCAGGGGGCTCAAGCCTGCTAGTTCAGAAGGAGCGAAGCAGGGAGGAGACCAGGGTTACTCTAAGAGATGCTGGGGCATCTAGGGTCCTGGGGAGTTTGGGCAGCAGGGGCCCGGAGCCAGAGGCAGACAGGACCACCACTAAATGGAGTGGTGGGCTCCACTCTGCCCTCCCTGTGGTAGTGGACCGGGGCCCAGGGCACGTAAGGGTATTCCAGTGGGCAGAGGAGACTGAGGGGGCAGAAGGGCCACAGCAGGTAGCGAGTGATCCGGGTGAGGACGAACAAACAGGGCAGGTGTGGGGCGGTGGGGACAGTGTTTCTGAAGTCGGGACCAACCGGGCTGGCAGGGCGTGAGTCACGTGGGCACCCTGCCCAGCGCGAGCGCTGCCTCCCTGCAGTGGCCTCTTTCTGCTCCGGCGGGGAGGAGCAGGCCTCCCGGGGTCGGGTTCCTGGCGTTGCCAGCGCACCGTGTGTCCAGTCGTGTCTAATGCGTGGCCCCGGGGCTGGCTGCCCTTCTCCTAGAATCAGCCGGTACTTCTGGATGTCCCTTTCTTTCCTGACACGAGGGTGGGAGCTTTTGGAAATAGATCGGGGCAGGACAGCATTGATCAGGTATGTCCCTGTGTCCCCTGGGCCTCCCCTTCTGCACCCCCTTGTATCTGTTCCGACCTCAGAGAGCAGAGTTGGGGGTGTGTGTGAGCTGCACCCCTTCCCAATCTATTCACCTTTCTAGTTCTCACTGCTGGCTCCTCTGTTTCTGCCTCTATCACCTGTTTCCCAGCAAAACAAGGGCAAGACCCAGCATTGTCTCTGGTCACATGGAGGGGAGGAGAGGGGACAAGCATGTATGAAAGCAGAGAGGGGTTGAGGCTAAACCTAAGGCAGAGAACTTCCTACCTTGAGGCCGCCAGGGCGGGCTGTTGATGGGGGCTATGGTGTCCTCACTTCAGGCAAGAGTGTGGTAGCTGTGGCCGGGGGCTCACCACACTGACATCCTCAAAAGCCTAGTTGGAAAGGAAAGGGGAAGGGAAACTGGAAAGAAGGAAAAGGGAGAGACTGAGATAAGGTTGGGGGCGCCAGCCGTGCCTGGGTGAGGAAAGGACCTGAGGGGTGAAGGCATGCCTACTGCCCTGGGTTGCAGGCCGGCCTCCCAGAGGGTGGCACACCCCCCTGCCTCCCAGGCAGCTGGCAGTTCCAGGCAGGATGTGTGCTGGGGGAGGAGTGGGGGGCATGCGGGGACCTGTCTCAGCCACTTCTCATCACTGGGGCAGCTGGTGGCTTAAACCTTAATCCAGGACACCAGCAAAACAATGGCCCCTGCAAACAGCCTCAGCTCAGAGCCTGGGCGGAGGGTGTGCAGGGGCAGCTGCCCACACTGGAGAGGAGCTGGGGCTTCTGGGAGGAGCAGGCAGAGGAGGGTGTCCTGAGGCCCTCTCTTCTCCCTCGTCAGTTCATTGCCAGGTCAGCAGAGATAGGAAACCCGAGGGATTTCAGCCCGCAGCAGAACTCCCAGAGAATTTTCTCCTCTGGGCTCCCACGGGACTGCGGGCCGCAGTGGGAGAGTCCAGGCTGTCACCACAGGTGGAAGGAACTGAGGGGCATCGCTGGGCCTCAGACCCCATGCCAGAATCCCAGCTAAGCCCTGCTTGACTGGGGGCCGTGCCACTTTTGCTCGAACCCGTGCAAGGACAAAGAGCCCACAATCGCCTGTGGGCAGTCTGCCGGGCGTGAGTGCCGGCATGGTCACCTCGGCCTGGCGCTGCGCAGGTCCTCCCCGCATCGCCCGCCTGGCTGTGCCCCGGAAGCGAGCCTGTTGCCTCTGCCACATTTCCCTTACTGTTTCCAACCCCACGTGGAATTCCCCACCGCAGTGCTGGGCATAGGGCAGGCTGCCTTCCCCCGGATGTGTGAACAGGAGGCTGGGTGGAAATAGGATGGAACTCCTTGTATCGGTACATTTGAGTGGCAAATTTGAGCTTTCTCCCACTATTAGATGGGGGGACAGGGGGGCTTACAAGGAAAGGGGGAGCTCCTCACCCCAGAGACGGTGGTCTTCTTCCCTCTGCACCCAGCCTCGCCTTTCTTTCCAGTGCCAAGGAGGAATGGGGGGTTGAGGACTGTTTAGTGGGGAGAGGAACGAGCTTCTTGTCCTCTGAGGGTTAGGTTAGGCTGCCCAAAGCAGGAGCTGAAGAGCCCTCAAGGGAGCCCTCCCAGCTTTGTAGCAGGCATGCTGCCCTGGGCTCCTATCTTCTCCAATCTGCCCTCTGCCTCCCCGTGGACACACCTCACTCGCTTTCCCTCTCTGTGTCCAAGCAGGGAGACTTCTCTCAAACACTGTCCATCCTCTTCTCCCTCAGGCCCCAGAAAGATTCCTCTGTGTCCCCAAACCCTTGTCTTCAGACACCCTCTGCTATGCCGTCTTGGGCAATCCCAAGTATCCTAGCAGGCCGGCCAGGGGGCAGCAAAGTGACCCCCGCCCCCATCTGGGTTCTGCCTTCATCACTGTCACTGTGAGCCAGCCAGGCCTCTGGGCTGCGCTCCTGAGCCGCAGGAAGTCCCTTTGGTGGTCTGGTGTCCAGTCTACTCCCTCTTGGCTCTCGGTCCCCCACTTGCTCCAGCTGCAGCTCCTGAAGGACATGTGGGGGCCGGCACGTGTGACATGTGCTGTGTGTGAGACCGACCGTGTGCAACTGTGTGCCCATGTCTGCATGTCCACATAAGAAAGAGTGCATGTGTGAACTCGTCTGTGTGTGTGCGCTTTTGCACATGAGTGTGCTTGTCTGGGTCTTGTGGTGTGTTCTGTGTGCACGAGTGTGTGTGGATGTGTCTGCATCTGCCTACGTGTGCGTCTGTCTGCGTGCGTGTGTGAGAGTGTGCGGCGGCAGGAATGAGCTCAGACAGCAGCAGGCCCTGCGTGTCCAGTGCCCGGCGCACGGCAGGTGCTCGGTGAATGTTCGGTGAACGGAGCCGAGCCAGCACCTGAGTTATTTCCTTGGAGGCAAAGGTGTCAAGAGGGAATTGAGAGGAAAGAAAGAAGGAAGAAACTTTGGGCTGATGAGGGTGAGAGAGGAAGGAAGGGCTGAGGAAGAGGTCCGGGCTGAGGAGGGTCCAAGGGCCCCGCCCAGTCCCTTTCAGGTCCTCTGGGCGGCAGGAGGTAGTACACAGACTGTGGGCCACACGGCCACTCACTCGTCTCCCTGTGCCTCTGCAGCTGCCACTGGGCCCGAGAGATGGGTGCTCTCCCGGGCGCCCCCTCCCCTGGCAGGGGGCCCGGACGCTGCTGCTGCACAAGAGTCTCCAGGATGGCTTTGGCTTCACCCTGCGCCACTTCATCGTGTACCCGCCCGAGTCCGCCGTGCACTGCAGCCTGAAGGTGCGCCCAGGTCGCCCACACCCCGGCCCGTCCTGAGGACGCCTCGACGGGGGAAAGGGGATTGCTTTGTATTGTCCCCTTCCTCACAGTCCTTTCTCTGTGGCCCGGGTCATTTTCATCTTCTCAGGCGAAGGGGGTGGGGTGGCTGGTCCAGAACAGGAGACCTGGAGGTTGGGAGCCAGGATGCCAGCTCACACCTCAGACTCGTGGTCCCCGGCAGGGGAACGGCCTGCTC
Organism: Micronycteris hirsuta; assembly: GCA_004026765.1. Taxonomy (NCBI): domain Eukaryota; kingdom Metazoa; phylum Chordata; class Mammalia; order Chiroptera; family Phyllostomidae; genus Micronycteris; species Micronycteris hirsuta. Next base: position 275,970 of record PVJI01000099.1, on the reverse strand, counting down.
GGAGAGATGCAGTCCCGGGACCCCTTGTGCACTGGCCACTTCTGAGTGGGCTTTGTTGCTCCCTCTCAGCCTGAGCTCTCTGGGTCTGTCCTAACACACCCTGGGAAGCCCTCCCGGAGCACCAGGCCCATGCCGACCTCGCCCTGGGTGCTGGAAACAGCTCTGGGCTGGGACGGAGGGGACCTGGCTTCTAGCCCCAGTGCAGCTCCCACCTCGCCGTGGACCCCCGGGCTTCATTCGTCCTGCTGTAACCCGCAGGCATGTCTCTAGTTGGCCCGTAAGGGCCCTTCCAGCCCTCATATAAATGTCAAGTTCTCTGACTCCAGGAACCAGGGCAGCTCAGCCCAACCCACAGAGTCAGCTTGGGAGAGGGGGCCTGAAAGTGAAGCAGTTATGCAGGAAGACATAGGGGGCCCTAGGCAAGAACTGGGGCTCCCCAAGAGGTCCCTACTCCCTTCCCCAAGTCTCTCAGCAGAGGAAGAGAAAGATTTATTTTGTGTATATATTTTTAAAAGACTTTATTTACTTATTTTTAGACAGAAGGGAAGGGGTGAAGAAAGCGAGGGAGAGAAACATCAGTGTGTGGTTGCCTCTCACATGCCTTCTACCTGGGGACCTGGCCTGCAACCCAGGCCTGTGCCCTGACTGGGAATTGAACCAGCGACCCTTTGGTTTGCGGGCTGGTGCTCAATCCACTGAGCCACTCCAGCCAGGGCAAGAAAGATTTGTTTTGGAGTCAATGAGCCCGTTTCCCCCTTCCCCCAGGGCTGGCTCCAACCAGCCTGCACAGCTGTTGGGGTCTCAGCCTAGTCCCACTTGCCAGAGAGCCGAAGCATTGGATTTCACTGCCTGTGTTTGTGCGCTTGCACGACTCTTTGTGGGCACATGTGCGTGCATGGTGTGCTGGTCATGTACACACACAGGTGCGTATTGGTGTCTGTAAATACACGTCACGTGTATATGGCTGTGTGACTCTCCTCGCCATGTCTGAGTCCGGGGCGAGTGGACTGCACACACTATTCTCACTGGCTGCAGCTATGCTTCTGAGTGTGAGTGGGGGCTGGTGGCGTGTGGGCGGGGCACTGCCCCAGCCCTTGATGCCCAAGGACACCACCCCCTAGTTCCCTGGAGCCTTCAGTCCTTTCTTCCCTCCTTTTCCAGAATGCCCCTCCTTCCTGGCCCCTGCCAACTTCTCTCAGGGGTCCCTGCTGAGTGGCCTAGGCTGGGCAGCGGACCCGCCTCTGAGAGACCCAGCTCGCATGGGGCGCTGGCAGACTCCGTTCTCTTTCCAGACCCGCCCAGGACTGGCAGCCTGCGGGGAGCGCAGCCATCTAAGTGCATCTGTTGGCCTCTGCCACCCGCTCCCTGTGCTGTCAGCTCCTATCAGCAGGCACGCACCCCACATGGGAGGGCCAGGGCAGAGGGACGCTGCAGCAGCGCCCAGAGGCCTTCGTGTCCTGGCTGGTGTGCCAGAGTCTTGGCTTCCAGCCACGGCTCTGCTACTGAGTCTCTGAGTGGCCCTGGAAAAGTCCTCTGTAACATGGACGGTCTGTGGAGAGGGTTAGACATGATGACACCAAGGTCAGATGCTGCTCTAAAGTGCCACATCCTGCGGGCCTGTTTTGTCTCTCTGACCTTCTTTCATTTCCGTTTCCTCCCCTCATCCCATGCCCTTCCCCTCACCAGGGCGGCCCCAGAGGCCTCCCTAATGATGGGTCCCCTTGACTCAGCTTCTTAGCCCTGCACCTCGATGCCTCATCTCCAGCTGGTATTTTCTCATCCACTCGCCCCACTCAAGAACCGTCACTAGCTCCCTCTCATTTCAAACTTGACTGCTTCAGTCTGACTTCCGTGGGCTGCTGGTGTTGACCTTCTTTCTCCTCCACCTCAGCGGATGCAGTCCTGCATATCTTTGCTTATTTCCGACACCAAGCGCCTGCACACTCCACTCCCCTCACCCAGAAGGCCTCCTCCCTGCCCTCTAAAAGCCCCTCCCCCAGAGGGACATTAATCAGGCCTTCCCCTCCCGTCCTCTAAGAACTGATAGCCACTGTTTGCACTTGTCATGCCTGCTTATCTCTGTCTGGGTTCTCTCTCTGTCAGTGTGTTTGGTTCGGGCTCCCCAAGGGAAGGGGTCATGGGTCCCCAACTGGGTTGGGGGCTTGCAGATGGTGCGATGTTGATGTGGTGGGATCGGCATGAGAGAGAGCTCATGCCATTGGGAAATCCTGCCTGGGACTCGACACCCCCAGAGACACCCCTTCTGGCCCCTCCAGGCACAGGGCTATTTGGAGGAGATAAGGGGGTGGGCCGTTGGGTGAGGGAGATTGAAGGGGCCCGCCCAGGTGGAGCCAGGCCTCCCTCCGAGCTGCTGAGGGTTGGACCGAGGGCCAACACCCATCTCTCTGTCCCCTGCAGGAGGAAGAGAATGGAGGCCGAGGAGGAGGTAAGGGGTGGCGAGGGGTGGGCCCCAGGGGCTGGGCCCGAGCTGGGGTTCATCCTCCAGCTTCTGTTTCTCTCCCTCTCCCCACGTCAGCCTGGATTTCGCTGTGGCCCTCAGTCTGCCTCAACTGCTGTTCCCGTCCTTGCTCTTCTCTGTGTGGCCACTCTGGACATCTGCTCACGCTCTGTCTACCTTCCCTTTCTTCCCTCACGTTGGTCTCCCTCTGGGCCTTTCCGTTTCACACTAGCGGTGGCACCCCCCCAGGGAGCAGATGGGCTTCTGAGACCTGGCTCGCACCCTGGAGTTACTCCCAGCCCAGACTGAGGCACACACGGGGGCTGCAGGGCCTGGGGGCTCGGGGGGTGCAGCTGATCAAGGGCTGCCCTCGTGGACGTGAGCCTGCATCCCCTGCTGTCGCCCTTGCTGTTTCAAAGGATCCCTTTCTTGCACGCAGGCTCCCCAGGGAGTTCAAGGCAGAACTCCTTGAACAGGCTCCTTCTTCCTTCTCTGCTCCTGGGGTTTCTGCTGGGAAGCCACAGGGACACTATCTTTCCGAGGCCTTATGACAGAGGCCTGTGGTGCGGGAGGAGCCAGCTGACTGGAGCAGGCCCGTTTCCCTGAGGGAGGTGGTAGCAGAAGAGTATCGCTGGGTGTAGTGTGGTGTCGGAGGCGTGGGAGTTGGGTGTCCGCGAGCTTCGGGGCCTCCTGCAGCTCCCCGGTCTACGGATGTGTGGGGCGTCTCTCCATGCTGGTATATCCGCACCGCTTCACACGGCCTCTCTTATGTCACCCTTGCCTCCGCCTTGTGATGTGTGTGTGCGTGTGTCTGTCCCACTAGACAAGGAGCTGAGAAGGGGAAGAACCATGTCTCTGTGCCCTTTTCAGTCTGCTTCCCAGCGCAACACTGGGGTGCGCGGGGAGCAACTCTGCGCCTGTGTGGGTTTCGTGCGCCTGTGTCTTCCTGTCTGATCCTGTGCGCCTGTGTCCCTTTGGGTGTGCGGGGCTTTGTCTGTGTCTGTGTGAGTGTGGTTATTCTCTGAGTGTGTGTAGCTGTGCAAGGGTGTGACCTTCAGCAGGTCCTCCCCCAGCTAACCTGGCTGATGCCCACCAGGACCCTCCCCCCGGCACCGCCTGGAGCCCATGGATACCATCTTTGTCAAGAATGTGAAGGATGAGGGCCCTGCCCACAGGGCGGGGCTTCGCACAGGTGAGCTGGCCCAGTTATCAAGCTCATTGCCTGCCTCTGGGTCTCTTCACCCTACCCTCTGGTTAGGATGGGATTCTTGGACCTAGGTGGGAGGGAGGCTGCTGTCACCTGCCGCCATGCATTCTGGGTACCAGGGTTCTCAGGTGGGGCCATTGACGTACCTTGGCCTGCTCACACTTGGCCCTGCCCCTTGTCCCCAGGAGATCGGCTGGTGAAGGTGAATGGGGAGAGCGTCATTGGGAAGACCTACTCGCAGGTCATAGCTCTGATCCAGAACAGGTGAGCGCCCCCTGCCTCCCTCTCCCGTAACAGCTCCTGCCCTGTCACTGAGTCCCTGCACCCCCATCCCCTTGGCCCTGGGGGTTCCCTGGCGACCAGGATCCCTGTTCTCCCAGACCCTGCTGCCTCAGCCCAGCCTGACCCCCTGCCCTGTCTCTGCAGCGATGATACTCTGGAGCTCTCCATCATGCCCAGGGATGAGGACATCCTCCAGCTGGTGAGTCCCGCCCTGCACTCTGAGGTGGAGGACCCCTGGAGCCTGGGGGACAGGTTATAGCCTTCCCCCTGGGGCCTCCCTCCTGCATCTGCCCCTCTGGGAGGTAGAGAAAAAAGTGGGGGTCAGCACCAGCCTAGCATTGCCCAATTGGGGATGCCAGGCCCATCCCTGGGCTGGGCCTGGTTGTTGCTTCATTCAGGGCTGGTGTGTTGGGGGAGGGGAGGCACTGGCCTTGGCAGACAGGATTCCTGCCAGGGTGTCTGGAAGGAGGGTGACCCAGCGGGCCCTGCCAGACCGGCACGTTCTCGTTGGCTCCTGTGAGAAGCCTGTTACCCGCACCTGCTCCCGGCCCCAAGTGAGTGTGTCTCCTGCAGCTGTATCCACACACACAGCACACCCCACCTACTGCTGTGTGTTCTAGTTCACACAACACACTATTCGCTACTCCACACACAAGCAGAACACACAGACACACAGCCACACAGCATACCCCTTAGCACTCCTTCACGTGGCATGCCCTAAACTGCGGCACGTGACACGCAGACACACAGCCTCTCAGCGCTGCATGCTCACGGGCACCCACCACCGCACACACCCCTCGGACGCCTCCGCGCACCACAGTGCCGCACGGCGCCGCTCAGCCCTCGGGTCTCTGTTCCCCACAGCACACGTGCTGCGGGCCACGACGCAGGTCCTCCCGCTTCTCATGACCGCACACGAACACTTGCTGGTGTCACAAATGCTCGCTGTTGTCACAACAGGTGTGTCCCCAAACGTCACAGCTGCAGCCCAGCACAGGTGCCAGTGCTCCCCAATATCACTGTAACCGAACCTCACATGGTCACAGCGAGTGAGGCAAACTCGCCCCCCCACAGGCATCTCAGCCCACCTGGCACTCGGCGTTGGGCACGGCAGGTGCCATGGACACCGCATGCATCACACGTGTACCTGTTTACCCCACACACTGTGCACACACACACGCACACACGCTGTCTCTCTCTGTGCCCCCTCCCAGCCCTGACCCAGAGCCTGAGGCAGTTCTCTCTGTCCAGTGCCCAGTTCCCTGGTCTCGTGGGTCGCAGCCAGATGCCAGCTTACTCGCCCCCAAGGTCACTGCCCCCCAGGGGAGGCTGAGTGCCAGGCCCAGGAGGTCTTGAGAGCCACTGTGTTGGCTTCTGCCCTGGATGTGCTGTCATAATCACTGTAATCATAGTGCCCTGCTTGGCACCATGCCCCTCTGGGAACCTCCACCCCCTGACCTCAACTGTCCCCTTGCCCTTCCTGGCGAGGGAGAGGCAAGGATGAGGGCCCAGAGAGGTGCATGGTTCCCCCAAAGTCTCAAAGGCCCTGCCCATACACCCCCAGGCTGAGGCTGGGCAAGCTGTGGGATGGGGTGACCGGGCAGGACCCAGGGCTTGTCCTCCCACTCCCTCTTCAGCTGGAGGGGGGCACGAAATGGGGAGGGACGCGGCCTGGAACTCTGCCGCCCAGGCCAGGTAGGGGGGCAGGCCCAGATGTCAGCATCTGGGGGCCTCCGCTGGCACCCCCATCCCTGCCGGCTAGAGGGTGGGGCCCAGGCATTCCTGTGGTTGGGAGCCAAGGCTGGAGGCCAATGGGGCCGCGGCAGCCGCTGACGCCACCGCCGACGCTGCGAGGGCCCTCCACACCCATCCTTCCCTCCCTCCCTCCTCCTCCCGCTGCCGAAAGAGCCGGTGGGGGCCAAAGGCATCCGCGGGGAGGGCCGACTGGGGGTGGGGGGCAGCGGAGGCCAGGGCAGGCGCAGTGGCCAGAGGGGTTAGCGGGGCGGGGGAGGGTGGAGGCCGGCGGGATGCTGCCGCCACTGGTGTGATTGCGGGGAGCCCGCGGAGCCGGCAGGATGGCAGGAAGGAGAGGTATGTGTGTCCCTGGCCGGCTGTACTGGCCCAAAGGGGGCTGAGTGTGTGGGGGGTGGGTTAGCTCATTTTCATCACATGACGTGTGCACCCGGGACTGGAGGTGTACTTATTTGTGTGTGTGCCTCATTGTGTTTTGCTATGTATGTGTGAGTGTGTCTCTGGGTGTGTATTTTCCTGTGTCTCCTGTGTGTGTGTGTGTGTGTGTGTGTGTGTGTGTATTTGGTTTCACTCTCCCACCCTTCGGTACTTCACCCTGAGATAGACCCCCAGGCACCCCATCAAGGGCCAGGCCAGGGCAGGGCCACAAGGCCGCTGTCCCTGGGGGCTGCCTCCTTTCTTGGCCGGCCTGGCCACTGGCCCTGCCACTCCTCAGCAATGCAGCGTCAGCCTCAGCTCCCAGAGCCAAATTCCAGGTCTCCGGTGGCAGGAGGTGGCCCAAGGCCCCTCAGCCAGTCTGGCCCCTCCCCCAACCTGACCCTGAAGGAGCAGGAGGTAAGCTAGTTGCTCCTCACCCCAGGGGCCCAAGAGCCAGGCCCCCCTCTCTGCCCGCCCCCCTCCCCATCCAGGGATGGTGGGACAGCTGGGCATTCCAGCCTCCCCTTAGACACACCCCTTAGCCGGCTTCCTTCTGTCATCTGCCACCTTGACCTGTCTCTGTGGGATTTCGCAGCTCCGCCTGAGGGGCTGGGGGCACCGTTGGACATCAGGAAGCGGGGAGGCAGCTGAGGCCAGCATGGGGAGAGGACCCCAGCAAACAGATGTTGGAATGTTTGTGGCTAAAGGGAGTCCTTGTCATAAGTCTGAGAGGAATCCTGGCTCTTTCTCCAGAGTGTGTGTGTGTGTGTGTGAGAGAGAGAGAGAGAGAGAGAGAGAGAGAGAGAGACTCTCGAAGGCCTCTTATTTCTGTCCCCTACCCCGCCCGCTTTGGAGCATGCCCTTCTACTCCCACTACTCAGGATTCCCCTGGCTTGGTCCTCTCATTTCCGCCCCCTCCTCTGTCATCCTGAACTCCCAAGGCCGCCGTAGCCCTGCCCTCTGGGACCTGCCCAGCCCGGCTCACTTGCCTCTGTCCCCTGCCAGGCCTACTCCCAGGATGCCTACCTGAAGGGGAACGAGCCATATTCCGGAGAGGCCCGGAGCATCCCAGAGCCACCCCCAATCTGCTACCCTCGAAAGACCTACGCCCTGCCAGCCCGGGTCCCCACCTGGGCCACGATGGTGCCTGAGCCCCTCTCAGCACTGCCCAGCGACTCCCGGAGTCCTGCTGCCTGGAGTGACCCGGGAACCCGCATCCCATCTGCTGCCCGCGCCTATTTGGACAACCCTCCCTTGGGGATGAGCCAGCCCCGCCCCAGCCCTGGTGCCTTCCCCCCCCTTCCCTCGGAGCCCCGAACACCTCGTGCCTTCCCGGAGCCTGGCGGCCGGGTGCCCCCCAGCAGACTGGAGTGCCAACAGGCCTTGTCACACTGGCTGTCGAACCAGGTCCCCCGCAGGGCGGGGGAGAGACGGTGCCCTGCCATGCCCGCTCGGGCCCGCAGTGCCTCCCAGGACCGGTTGGAGGACATGACTACCCACCACCCATGGCCCTGCTCCACCTCCCAGGGTGCCTTGAGCCAGCTGGGCCAGGAGGGCTGGCACCGAGCTCGCTCAGACGACTACCTGAGCCGAGCCACCCACTCAGCTGAGGCGCTGGGGCCAGGGGCACTGGTGTCACCTCACTTCGAGCGCTGTGGCTGGGCTTCTCAGCATCCGTCTGCCCGCTCTCCTGCCTGCCCATCCAGGGACCTGCCCGGACCCCAGGCCCCGCCCCCACCCGGTCTGCAGGGCCTGGATGACATGGGGTACATCGGGTATCGGAGCTACAGCCCGTCGTTCCAGCGCCGGACTGGCCTCCTGCACGCACTCTCCTACCGGGACTCACCCTTTGGGGGGCTTCCCACCTTCAACTTGGCCCAATCCTCTGCACCGTTCCTGCCAGAGGCCTCCGAACCACCCAGGGCTGTCCAGCCAGAACCCAGCTCCCGGGCCCTGGAGCCTCCCTCTGAGGATCGTCGAGATGAGGTGGTCTTGAGGCAGAAGCCTCCGACAGGCCGCAAGGCCCAGCTGCTCCCTGCAAAACAGATGAACCGTGCGTTTGGTGACGAGTCCTCAGACCCAGAGACCAGTGGGCGAGGGGAGCGCCTGGGCAGGAAGATGGCCCCCTTGGCCACTGCAGAAGACTCTCTGGCTTCCATCCCCTTCATCGGTGAGTGATGGTGCAGGAGGCTGCCTTGGAGACTGGGTTGTGCCCTATCGCACCCCACCCACCTGTCACCATGGGCAAAACTTGGGGTTGGTGCTGATGGGCTCAAACTGTTTCTCCATCCATCTGTCCGTCCATCCGTCCATTTTTCCTTCCTTCTTTTCCTTCTTCCCCCTTCCTTTGTTCACTTCCTTCTCCCTTTGCATTTTTCCATCAGCCTTTCCATCCTTCTATCCTTCCTTTGTTCCTTTAACTCTTTGTTCTTTCCATCCACCCTCCAACCTTCCATCCACCCGACAAGTATTTGTGTCGGGCACGGTGCCAGGCTCCGTGCTCTCCCGGATCGTGGGGCCCAACAGAGAGATATATGATCAGACAAGAGCAACCCAGTGGGATGGGTGTGTGATGGGTGTGTGATGGGTGTATGGGGAGCTCCCCGTACGAGGAGACAGAGAAGGACCACACAGCCTAGACCGGGGCATGGTGGCCAAGGAGAGAACCTTGGAGAGAGGAGATTTTAGCTGAGCCTTGAAGGGTGACAAGGAGTTAGCTAGGGGGAGAAAGTTTGGGGAGAGACCAGAATATGCAAGGACTGAAGCGACAGGGACAGGATGCCCTTCCAGGTCATCAGCAAGGGTCTGGAGGGGGCTTGGCAGACTCTAGGGAGTTCGTACTTGATCCTGAGAGCAGAGAGAATACTGAAAGCTTGCTGCCTCTAGAATAGATGTTGGATAAGGGAAAGGCAAGAGAGCGGAGGAGCTGGATGATTCCCAGGTTGCTTGCCTCCCTGGAGGGCGATGCCTCACCTCCACTGGGGAAGGACAGGGAGTGGGGCAGGAAAAGATTTAGGGTTTGCTGAATATGAGGCACCCATGAGAGAGCAGGATGGGCTGAGCTGGGTCTGGGGGCTTGGGAGAAAGACTGGATGAAAGGTCATGGGGCTGGGGGCCAGGAGCTGAGAAATGGTCGCTGGAGCTGCGGGTGTTGAGCTCATGGTAGTGCAGCCGTGGGATGGAGGGAGAGGAGAACCAGCCCTGGCTGCCTGCAGCCAGCCTTCAGTCCTTCGGGGTGGGTGGGCGGCGCAGTCTTGGTGAGCTCCCAGTCTGACATGGAGGTATAATCTTTACTTTCAAAGTACTCCCCGTCTGAGGTGGGAACACAGCTCCTGCCCTCAAGGAGCCCCCAGCTAAGGCAGGAGATGGTCTTTATCCTCAGAAGCTCCTAGTCTGGTTGGGGAGACACAGTCCCTGCCCTCAGGAGCCTGGTCTAAGGAGGCTGGCTGAACCCCTTGCCTGGTGTCCCTGGTGTGATGGGGGAGGCAGGGGCCAAGCCTCCATGACTACAGTCTGGTTGGTGGGCTACCCTTGGCCATGGGCATGTTCCAGCAGAACGCTGGAGAGTTGAGGGGCCTTGGGGATATGGGCTGGGCCTGGAGGCAAGTCTAGGGGTGGGGGACAAACAGGCTCAGCTTTCTACCACCTTCACCCGCCACTCCCTCCATTCTCACAGATGAGCCTACCAGCCCCAGCATTGACCTGCAAGCCAAGCACGTCCCTGCCTCTGCTGTGGTCTCCAGTGCCATGAACTCGGCTCCCATCCTGGGCACCAGCCCATCCTCCCCAACCTTCACCTTTGCCCTCGGCCGCCATTACTCCCGGGACTGCAGTGAGTGCTCCCCACACCCGCCCCCCCGCCCCACCCTTCCCCTTGCTGTCTGGTCCCCACAGTCTCCGTTGGGTCTGCTACCTGATATCTGACCTCTTCTGGCTGGCTTCAGCTCCTCCTGGCCCTGCCCAGACTGGAGGGCCCCGGGGAAGCCCCTGGCCACAGCCCCTCTGACCCTGTGGCCCAATGCGGTGGTTTTGCAGGCAGCATCAAGGCCAGCCGCCGGCGCTCCTCCTACCTGTTGGCCATCACCACGGAGCGCTCCAAGTCCTGCGACGACGGGCTCAACGCCTTCCGCGAGGAGGGCAAGGCTCTTCGGTGAGGGTGCAGTCGGGACCAGCACAGCTGGCTTGACCGGGCCGTCCCAGCCCTGGGGTCCTTCCTCTGCACACCCCGGCAGTGAGCTTCCTCCCCAGAAGGCCTTTGAGCCTGGGGGCTGGGGGAGGGCGGTGGTTCAGGTCCTAGCGCTGCTTTCCACATTGCTCACTCTTGGTGCTTGCTCCCCAGGCGCCTGCCAAACCGAGTGCCCAGCTTGCGGATGCTTCGCAGCTTCTTCACAGATGGGGTGAGTGGCGTGTGAAGCGGGGGCGGCGGGGGTGTCGGAGTGCTGGGCAGGGCCTTGGTGTGGGTCCAGGCCTATGACCTCTGTCATCTGAAATGGGCTCCTTCGGTTCCTGCCTGTCCTTTCTCCCTGCACCCGCTCGCCCCCCCGCCCCATCAGCCACGCGGCCCACCCTCCTCCGTGGGCTCTGTTGTCACTTACAGACACCATGCACCCTCCCAGCTGAGGCCTTTGCCCCCGCCCCTCCCTGACTGGAATGCCCCTTCCATGGCTCCCCGCCCGACCACAGGACTCGCTTTTCTGGCTTTCGTCAGGTGTTTTAGGCCTTCCATGGAATCTCAGCCTCCACTCCTGACATTTTATGCCCCCTCCACTGCTTTGTTCTCCTCCTGAGTGCTCCTCATGTTCTGTAATTCGTGCGCCCACCTCCTTTCCTGCCCATCTCCCAGCAGGAATGTCAGCTCCGTGCGGACAGGGGCTTTATCTGTTTGTTCGCTGCGTGATCTCTGGGGGTACCTGAGACGGTGCCTGCACTGGGGGGGGGCCACTTGGTCTGTGTTGGAGTGGTGTCTCCAGGGGCCAGGGCCATTGGAAAGGAGTGGGGGGACGCAGAGTTGAAGGTGATGAGGAAGCTAGAGCTTCCGGCCTCAGGACCTGGGGAAACAGCGGGTCAGCTCTGCAGTGGGCTTGTCTCCTTGATCATGGATGGACAGGAAGACCCATCTTGATTTTAAACTCCCAGTATCTTTGGTTTGTTTAACACCTTGATGATACTGTCACCTGGCTTACTCCTCATAACTTCCTCTGCTGACTTAACTCTCCCTTGACATGTCACCTCTGTGGCTGGAGTCCTGCTGACACTATCACTTCCTCCGTTTAACTCTTTGTGGGCATGACTACCTGCTCCGCTGATTGAGTCTTTACTGATGTCCCAACTTCCTCTATTTCTTTAACTCAGTGTTGAGACCATCACTCCCTCTGTTTCCTTAATTCCTTCAAGTCTATAAAGTTAAGCGAGGCTCTCGATTGGCTTTTCCGGTGTGGTGAGGCCCGGGGTCTGCAGGTCAGAGCCTTTCCCGCTTTCTGGCTTCCCCAGCACCTCTGCCTTGTGACCTCAACCCAGAGGTCCGGGGAGGGCAAGCGAGGCCACGAGGCTGCACAGCACAGCACAGGCACATGCCAGGCACTTGCGGCTGTCAGGGCTCCGTGGGGTTCCTGGGACGCTGGCACCGTGGGGGCCACCTCCAGTTGCCCTCTGTGGTCTCGTTGCAGTCTTTGGACAGCTGGGGTACTTCCGAGGATGCTGACGCTGCTTCTAAGCGACACTCAACCTCTGACCTCTCGGACGCAACCTTCAGCGACATCAGGAGAGAAGGCTGGTTGTCTTATAAGCAGGTCCTCACCAAGAAGGGGAAGGTAAGATGGCTAGTGGAATGAGGTGAAGGTGGATGGAAGCTGAATCCAGAAGAACTCTCCAGCTTCTTACCCTGCAGTCTCTGGAGCCAAAGAGAACCAGCTGATGGGTAGAAGTTAGATGCTAGGGAGAACTTCTGGGGAACCTAAAGCACGCATGGAAAAGAGGTCTGTTCTGTGGAATGGATCTGATCAAGCTGTGCTTAGAATTCTGACAAAACCAGCCCTTGGTTGGCAGGTCACCCCAAAAATGGCCACTAGGGTTCATGGAAAATGAGAGAGCAAGGCCAGGGTGATTCTCTTAGGGGGGCTGAGGCCCCCAAAGAAAGCAGAGGTCAGCCTTTTCAAAGCCAGCAAACGTTTTAGTCTTTATCCTGAGAGCAGCTGAAAGCCCTGGGGCCTGTTTCCTGTGGCTTCCTGGGGAGTGCATTAGAGCCCAAGCAGAGGCGAGAGGACCGTTAAGAGCTGCCCCAGAGATCCAGGTGAGAGATGAAGGGGGCTTGAGCCTGGGGGCGGAGGGCCCGATGGGAGATGGTGGGGCCCCTGGTCTGGACGACTGAACCTCCGTTCTGGGCCGGCGCCGTGGCTGAGGGGGAGGGAGGAGAGGCGACCCCAAGCTGTGCCTCTGAGCAGAAAGGTCATCAGGACCTGGACTTGCCTCTCGGCTGCAACACGAATTGCCGGGGAAGCCTGGGTGACTCGCCTGCCCAGGACTCAGTTTCCTCACCTGTAAATGGAGCTGATAGCAATCCCTAGCTCGCACGTCTGGTGTTGGAGACTGAATGAGATGGGCTCACTCGGTGCCCGGTACGGGGCAGCCACTCTTCTGCTTCCTGCTTCTACTCGAATGTTCCGGCGTGCCTTCTTGGGGTCTCAGACCTGGAAAGAACATAAGCTTTGAAGTCAGACAGACTGGGAACTCCTGCCCAGCCACTTATCAAGCAGAGGCTCTGGGCGTAAAGTCTCTTAGCTTCTGAGCCCCGCCTCTCCGACCTGTGGGATGGGGACGGTGCCATATTCTCCTCCAGGGGCCGAGGGTGAAGCGAGATGGTCCTCCCGGCAGGGCTGGCTCCTCTCTGCGCCCTCACCCAGTCCGTGGGTGATGACCGAGGGCGTGGCCTGCCCTGATTCTCAGGGTTGAGGTTCTGGGGATTTCGTGATGAGGGAGCCAGGCCAGTCCCGCCCTGCTGGGGCTCCTGACGAGCAGAAATAGCTCGATTGCATAACAGTTTCTAGTGCCTGACTGCTATGATGGCGGTGTCCTGGGCCATGGCACCCAGTAGGTGAGCACGGGAATGCCCTCCTGACGGCCTGGAGAAAGGTGGAGAGGGAGTGCTGGGTGGCTGGGAGCCAGGCCAGGAGGTGGGAGCCAAGGCAGGGACTTGGGTGCCTGCCTGCACGGGGGGCTTTTTCACTCAGGGCAAGGGCTTTAAGTGGGGCTTGGGGGGGTGTGGGCCCAGGAGGCAAGCGCTGCACCTGTGGCAGGAAGACAGTGCCGCCGCTGTTGTCCAGGTGCGCGAGGGTGCAGGCCCTGACCAAGGCTGTGGCGTGGGGCTGAGGCAAAGGGACAGCTTAGAGAGATTCAAAGGAAAGAAAGCCTGGGCTTGCTGACGGCTGGAAGGTGAGGGAGGATGGGGGAGGCAACACGGGTCCCCGGGGTCCCTGCTTGGGCTGTAGGGCGGTGGGTCCCCTGAGCCACAGGCCCTGGAGGGACAGATTTGGGGAAAAGAGGCCAAGAGGTTCCCTTGAGCCCTTGTGGAGCCCAAGGGTGGAGGTGTCCTGGGGACCGAGGTGCCGAGGGTACAGCACTCAGGATGGAGGCCCCCCTGGGGAGGGCACTCTGCCATCAGGGTGTGTGAAGGCTCTGGCAACTAGGGTGTGGGAGCTCAGAAGGAGAGAGCCAGAGGCAGGTTGCACCTTGGAAGGAAGGGCGGGGAGATAGAGGCCAACGAGGAGGGCCAGCAAGATGGCAGGTGACTAGGAGGTGTGACCTAGGAGGCTCAGGAAGGGGAGCCAGGTGCCAACAAACCCTTTTGGCCCAACATTTGGATCCCTTGGAGGGCCTTTGAGAGCTGCTACTCCTGCCTGCCAGGTAGCCGGTGCTCCAGCTCCAGGTGGCTCCACATGTTTCTGGGGTAGGGAGGGGATCAGGTCCCTTCCTGCTCACTGCCCAGCTCTGGTAGATAGGGGCTTCCACTCCCATCTTGGCCAGATTCTGATTTCACTCACCCCCTCGGCGCCATGGCCTGGGAGTTACGAGGGGTCTCCAAATCAGCGTGCAGCCCTTGGTCTGATCAGGGTCCTGATTGCCAACCAGGCGCTGTCTGTCCCCATGTGTCCAGCCTTTCCTGGGCAACCCCCTCATCCCTCAGTCTCTTTTAGAGACATTGACTATGAGAGAGGAGAGGGAGGGTGTGACATGTCCCTGCAGCCACAGACCCAGCACTTGAGCTGGATGAGACCTTGGAAACCAGCTAGTTCCCCTCTCGTTTTAGCAGCAGGGAACACTGACGCCAGGTGAGGGGGCTTGACTTGCCCAAGGTCTCCTAGATGGTTTAGTCTTAAAGGGGCACCCTTGCTACCCCCTCACTCTGACATTAAAGTTCTCCTGGAGGGCCCTGCTGTCTCCTGCCCGAGTCCCCAGGTCTGTGGTGGTAGGCGGGCTCACCGCCAGACTTGCTGTGTTCACCCGGTCTGCTCTGAGGGCAGAGGCGAGCGCTGAGTGTGGAGAAGCAGGCGGGCCACCAGCCAGAGGAAAGGAGCTCTCGGTCTGAGGTAGAACCCCTGCCCTCAGGGTGCTCCGGGGCTGACTCAGCCACCTGTGCAGTTCATACCGAGGAGCTCTAGGATCTGGGATGCGGACTGAGAGGAGAGTTAAGCTTCCTGCCCTCAAGACCTCACCCTAAATGGGGAATTCCATCACCAGCATCACCTGGGGTGGCAGTAAGCACCCCGGGAGTGGGGTTGCCTTTAAGTCGGGGGGAGGGGTTACCTAGAGGGGAAAATGGTCAGAGAGGGCCTCACTGAGGAGCAGATGCTGGTGACATTTGAGCTCAGGCGGGAAGGGCAAGAAGGGAGCAGCCCCAGGACGCGAGAGAAGGGGCTCCAGGCAGAAGGACCGGCTACTTACTGCAAAGGCCTCGAAAGAGTGGGCGTGGCTTGTTCACTGCAGAAGGCCCTGTGGCTTGACACGGGGAGGAAGAAGGAGGGAGAGAGACGGGTTTGGAGAGGGAGGACTGGATAACCACGTCCTTAGATTTGATTCCAAGGTGGTGGGGACCTGTGAGAGGTGCTAAGCAGGGGGAGACGTGATCTCGGTTACATTTTAAAACCATGGCCACAGCTGCTGGGCAGAGAACGGCTTGTAGGAGACCGGGCAGGTTTGTGTGGTTGTCCAGGCAACAGAGGTTGATGGCATGGGCAAGGTGGTAGCAGGTGACGTCTGGGAAGCTGATGTGACTTTCTGACAGGTTGGATATCAAAGGTGAGGAGCAGGGAGGGGTCAAGTGCAACCTTCAGGTTTCCGGGGACCTGGTGGATCAAGTGCTCCATACTGAGCTGGGCCTGTGGGCTGAGCCGGTGGAGACGCTGCATGTGGCGAGGGAGGTATGGGCCGGGGCCGGGGAGCCTGGGGTACCCTGGGCATCACTGTGAGCAGACAGATGGTGCCATGGGGGGCATGCAGGGAGAGGGGAGCCCAGCACAAAGTGCTGCAGCTCCCATCCTTTAGGGCAGCGTCCCAGCCTCCCCTCCATTGACACACGGGGCCAGACGATTCTGTGTTGTGGGGCGTCCTGAGCATCAGTGGCTGTTTAGCAGCATCCTTAGCCTGCACCCACTAGATGCCATAGCACTTCCCCAGGGGCGACGGGCAAAAATGTCTCCAGACAAATGTCCCCTGGGGGCGATTTACCGCTGTTGAGAACCACTGGTGCAGAGGAGGTACCTAGTGGAGGAGACCTGAGGAGGAGCCAGTGGAATTAGGAGGGAGACCAGGGGCTATGGGGTCCCAGGTGCTAAGAGAAGGTTTGAAGAGGGTTTGAAGGCGTGGCCAAAGGCTTCTGAGAGGCCAAGGAAGGGGCACAGAAGGGCCAGGAAGTGGCTTCCAGGGAAGGGGTACTGTGTGGAGTTTTGAGTGAGAGGCGAAGAAATGAGGAGAGCGAGTGTGGTTGACGCCCTGGACCAGTTTTGCGGTGAAGGGGAGCCTGTGTGGGCCAGGAATGGCTTTATCCGGATCTGATGTGAGGCCGCTCCTCTGGGCGGGGCCATTGCCTTCCCAGGACCCCCAGTGGTTCTCTGGGGCATTGCCAACGAGATGAGTATGGATGCTGGTCTTTAAGGATGCGCTAGTCTTTAAAGAGAAGGTTGCGGACTCTGGAGGGGCAGGTAGGGACTGAGAATGATGGGTAGGCGTGTCCAGGCAGGTGAGGGGCTGAGAGAGTCGGAAACCCGGCAGGAGGCTGCCCTAGGTTCCCGCCGGAGTGAAGCAGGGGGCCTCCTGGTGGGCGACAAGGTGTCCACCGTCTGCAGCTTCCTACTGCCCGCTCCCTGGGCTCTGGGGCGGGGACACAGGCCTGGCCTCTCATACCCTCCTCCTCCTGTCTCTCCCCCCTCCTCCTCGTGTCTCCCTGCAGAAAGTGGGCGGCGGCCTGCGCCAGTGGAAGCGGGTGTACGCCGTGCTGCGGGCGCGCTCCCTCTCGCTGAGCAAGGAGCGGCGGGAGCCCGGGCCGGCAGCGGCGGGGGCGGCGGCCGTCGCAGGTGAGGACGAGGCGGCGCCCGTCTGCATCGGCTCCTGCCTGGTGGACATCTCCTACAGCGAGACCAAGAGGAGGCACGTGTTCCGGCTGACCACCGCTGACTTCTGTGAATATCTCTTTCAGGCTGAGGACCGGGATGACATGCTGGGCTGGATCAGAGCTATCCGAGAGCACAGCAGGGCCGAGGGCGAGGTGAGGGCCGGCCTGGTCCCCCACCGGGCCAGGGAGGCCAGGGCGGAACCCAGGGCCACCTCTCACCTGCCGCGAGCCTCCTTGCATCGCTCTGAGCCTCAGTTCCCTCTTCCATGAGATGGGTTAGCAACTGTACCCACCTGGGGTTTGGCATGGAGAGAAAACACAGTGTCTCACAGAGTACCTGGCGTCTTTAGTGTGCCTAGACTGGCAGTAACAAAAAGAACCGTGGGAATGATAGTAGTTATTATTATTATTATTAATTATTTTAGGATGGAAGGCTCTGGCACAGCGAGATCAGCCCCGGCCAACCTCAGCCTCCGGCTACAGGCTCGCTGATGTGCGTGCGTCCCATGGCGTGTGCTACAGCGCGAGGCACCCCTGTGCCAGAGCTGGGGCTGGCCCTTCTGACAGGGTTGGCCTGTCTGCAGGGACGTGAACACATTGACCTTGGGAGGAGGCCAGGAGGCTTGGCCTTTGGCAGCCGGCGGCAGGGACGGAGCCAAGGCTTTGGCAGGGACGTTGGGCGCATGTAAAAAGTGGCGCCCCTTCCTGGGCGGCTGCACACCAGGGGCCTGGGCTGGGGTTTCCGCCTCGACCGGCCCCTCCTTGGCCAAGCGCCTACACAGAAGTACCTCCACATACCTGCACGAAATGTTGTAGGGGTCCTGGGCATGGGGCCTGGTCCACGGGGCCCCTGCTCTGGCCGTGGGGAGAGGGTTGTCAGCGCAGCCTGCGGCCTGCAGACCCTCCGGTCGAGGAAGCACCTGCTCACTGCGCCAGGTCTGCCCCCCAGGACTTGTCTTTCCCTACCACGAGGAGGAAAGTGCCTGGCATCTGGGTCCCTGCTCTGGGAGGCCTGGCTGGGCTGTGCCCAGCAGGACATGGTCAGGGGTCCCAAGCCACCTTCGTTATCGCGATAGCAGCCCCTCATAGAGCACCTCTCTCGTGCCTAGGCAGGGCTGCAATGGGTGCTGGGTACATCATTCTGCACCCACATCCTGAGGTTGCCATATCATCCCTCCCATGTTACTGCTGAGGAGACTGAGGCTCAGAGGAGCTAAGTGGATTACCGAGGTCGCACGGCTGGTAGGGGTTGCTCAGGAGTCCAGCCCTGGTCTTTCTCGCTCTAGGGTCTGTGCCCTCCAGCTAACAGGTGGAGGTGGGTGGAGGCAGGGGACAGGGATGAGTCCTGGCATGGGCTGGCTGCAGGCCTGACCACATCTGCTCTCTCTTCCTCCTCCAGGACCCCGGCTGTGCCAACCAAGCTCTGATCAGCAAGAAGCTTAATGATTACCGAAAAGTGAGGTGAGCACCGCCCTTAGAGAGCGGTCCTGGCTATGGGGCGGGGCGGGGAGCACTCCTCTGGGGTCACCTCCAGGCCTGAGGGCAGCCCCTGAGTCGCCCTCTGCTGGGGGTAGGGAGGGTGGCAGTCCCCAGAAGGCACAAAGGGTTTGCCTCAGTGGTAGAGGGGAGATCCAAAGTGGCGGGAGGCCGGGGCAGGTGACATGCTGGGTCACCCAGCTGAAGACCCCTTCTTTCCCCCTTTTTCTATGCAGCCATAGCTCTGGGCCCAAAGCTGACTCCTCCCCAAAAGGCTCTCGTGGCCTGGGGGGGCTCAAGTCTGAGTTCCTCAAACCGAGTGCGACCCGTGGCATCAGGACACAGGACCAGCCTGCAGGGGGCAAGGGTAGGACATGGCTGCTGAGGGGCAGCGTGCATGCAGGTGGGAGGTGGCAGTCAGCTCTGTGGTCCGTGAGGGAGCAGAGGGCTTGCGAGTGTGCGTGTGTGTGTGGGGGGCATGTGCCAGGGTCATCGTGGTGTGTCTGCTCATGTGTGTCCCTGCAAGGGCCTGGGGCTCTCAGAGTCTCAGGGCTGGAAGGGCCTGGGGACTGATTTCCTTCTAAGACTTCCCTGCCAGATAGTCCCTGCTGTGTCCCTTCAGGGACAGAGGGCTCGTCCTCTCCGAAAGCAGCTTTTTCCATCTTCACACCCTTTTGGCTGTTAGAAAGTTCTTCCTTTGGCTGTGCCAGAATCCATGGCTCCCAACTCACTGTGTTGGCCCTGGTGGCCACACAGGAGTCCTTACACAATTCGGCGGCCTCTCTTCTCCAGGGCAAACACCTCTATCCCTTTGGCCTTCACACCTGGTATATAATTTTCCATCAGCCCTCAGCATCCCAGTGGCTTCTCTGCAGAGTGCCCACGTGTCCAAACATGTGCAAACATGGCAGGTGAATGTGGTTGCTGCCCCTCCCTGGGCTCTGTTCATCCTGGCGTTTTCTGCCCCACCCCACAGATGACAGTGGTGCCGCCCCCAGAAGTCCCTGGGGCATTAACATCATCAAGAAGAATAAGAAGGCAGCCCCCAGGGCATTTGGGGTCCGGTTGGAGGAGTGCCAGCCAGCCACAGAGAACCAGGTGGGTCTCTGCCACACTGCAGAGCAGGCACGGGAAGGGGGAGACAGAGCTGCGGGGACTTTGGAAGCAGCTGTGCCCCTCGTCTTACAGACACAGCAGGGGAAGCCCAGAGAGGGAGCAGCAGAACTGAGGCAGAGCCAGAATCCCTGACCCATGGCCAGTGCCCCTTCACAGACCTGGGGCGAGCCTTGGGTGTTCTTTCTCGCCCCTCGACTGGAGGTGGCAAGGGCCCCTGTCCTCTTATAGGGCCCCTGGCAGCAGCTGGGGCTTGTGCTGCCCCGGCTTGGCCTCCCCACCTTCCCCAGCCCACTGGTGGAGAAGGCTGCTCTTGCCTTCCTGACATGCCGCCCTGCCTGTTCCCCCAGCACGTCCCCCTGATCGTGGCTGCGTGCTGTCGCATCGTGGAGGCGCGGGGGCTGGAGTCCACGGGCATTTACCGAGTGCCGGGCAACAACGCCGTGGTGTGCAGCCTGCAGGAGCAGCTTAACCGGGGGCCCAGTGACATCAACCTGCAGGACGAGGTGGGCATGGCGGGGGGCTGGGGGAGAGGGGCCAAGCTGGCGCGCCTGTGGCTACTGTGTTCATCATGCCCTGTGCACCGAGATGGGCAAGACGGGACTTGCCCTTGCAGGCCAGCCCTGGGGATGGGCATCGCCCCAACTGAAGCTGAACAAATGGTCGCCGTCAGGGCCTAGGAAGCCCTAAGACAGAGGCTCACTAGAACAGGGTTTTGTCCCTTGAGGATGAGTAGAGTTCCCTGAAAACCAGAGACAGCCAGCTAAGGGCATTTCGGGCTGAGGAAACGGCCTGGGCAAAGGCATGAGCTCCGGTTCGCCGCCCATCAGCATACGGTACATTCTCTGTACGGGGCCAGGTCATAGATATTTTGGGCTTTGTCACCTACAGCCTCTGTTGCATACCTTTCTGCTCTTCTTTTTTTGCAATCCTTTAAGAATGTAAAACCCACTCTTAGCCCAAGGACTCCGAAAACACTGACCACTGGGTGGATCTGGCCTAGGGGCCGTGGTTTACGGACCGCTGGGTTTGAAGAAGGGACGTATATGGTGTTTTCTGGAGCGGCCCGCGTTGTGGGGGCTGCAGGGTGGGGAGGGACAGGGCCAGTCACAGGAGGCGAGACCAGCTCACGAATCTGGCAGCCACACTCGAGTTTTCAGCAGGACCCGTGGTTCTCAGACTGAATATCCTTAGAGGTGCTCTGGGAGGCCAGGGCCGGCTCAGGACCCCCGATCTGTGCTCGGACTAGGACAGCCCGATGCACTCGATCTTTGTGTACCACTGGGTTTTCCGGTATGATGCCATTTGATGAAAGAGGCTCCGCCGAAAAAGAGGTTCTGGGAAACCATGCATCTGGGCAGTGGAATCCCATGAGTCACACACCACGAGGTCTCACGGGACACATGGCGGTCTTCCTGCCCTTGGGAGGGGGAGGGGAGACCACGCAAGTGTGTGTGAGATCGTGGGCAAGAGAAAAGGCTGATCTCTCAACAAGGACCAGACTGCGTGACGAGGAAGGAGAGGTGCTGAGGGCTGCGGCAGATGGTGGGCTTCAGCGTCTGACTGTTTGTGGGACGAATGGGGCGGCGGGAGGTGGACCAGAAGGCGGTCCAGGCAGGGCATGACGGCCTTTTCTAAAATCCCAGGGAAGGGTCTGAGTGTTGGGACAGCGAATGGACCCTCCTCCCTTCCTGGGCTTCACAGTGGGGAGGGCGAGACCCAGGGCAGGGGACAGAGGGCTTTGGATGGCTTCCCCGAAGCCTTTGACCTTCATCCAATGGACATAGGAAGCCTTCGATGGGTCTTCAGCTGGGGAGGCATGAATGAGAATGGGGTTCGAGAACGAGCAGTTCTTTAGTCCACACCGAATGGATGAGAATGAGGAAGGCCCCGAGCAGGGCATCTGGGGAGCACGTGACTTGCATGTTGGAAGTGGACTCAGTAGTCCCAGCAGAATATGGAGGATGGGTGAGTTGTCTGCCTGAGAGGGAAGAGGAGGGACAAGAAGAGCCAGAAGTGTGCGTCGAGGGACGGTAGTATCTGTTCGTGGGAAGTAGGACAGGAGAGGGAGGCTGTGGCAGGTAGTGGCCCCACTGGATTTGGGGTAATGATGCGTCACCCATATGGGGCGGATGGTGTAATCCAATACCAGACCAAGAGTGGGCTGACCGTGGGCATGGGCCATGCTGGGGCTTGGAGGTGAGTTGATGGAGGGTGCTGCTGTCGGGGGGAGGGTGGGCGCCAGGAGCGCAAGGGCCAGGCTCTGCATGGGCAGAAGCAGAGGGAGCGCAGATGAGGCGGGGCACTGAGGGGCCAATACTTGCACATAGAGGGGGTCAAGAAACAAGGGCAAAGCCCTGGGTTTGGCAGCTGGGAAATGAGAAAGCTCATGCATCGGGGCCAGGAGGTAATGGAGTGAGGGGGGCAGCTGCTGCACTGGGCAGGGGTGGGTATGCCCTGAAGCACATTAGTGGGGCCTTAGCCAGGGAGCAGAGGGCCTAGCGGTGGTGGCGTGTTGGGTGTTTGGGGTGTGTGGTTTTGCCTTAGGTGTCAGTGGTGTCATTTGTTGGTGGTGGGTGGGTGGGGGTTGGGAGTGGCGGTACAGTGCCCGAAGTTAAGCTTTGTGTGTGGGGTGAATCTAACTCCTCTTCAGGCTGGGGGAGGTTAGCACTTGCGGGATGCTTGGGCACTAAGTTGTGGATCCATTGTAATGATTTTGTATATTATTGTGCTGTGTGTCTTTGTGTAAATTGTCAAGTTGTGTGTCTCTGTTGTGTGTCTTGCTTGTTTTCTGCACTCTGAGTTCCTCTGAGTTCTCACCAAGGTTGTTTTTCTAGCCCTTGTGCTGGGTGATGGTGCCCCCTGGTGGAAAGAAGGGGAAATGACCCTATTGTTCATGTATTCAGCAACCCTTTATTTAGATCAGGGTTTTCTCAACGGTGACACTTTGGACAGAATAATTCTTTGTTGTAGGAGATTGTCCTGTTAATTGGAGGAGGTTTAACAACATCCTTGGCCTCTATCCACCAGATGCCAGTGGCACCCCCTACTTGTGAAAAATGAAATGGTTCCAGAGGTCCAATGTCCCCGGGAGGCAGAATCGTCCTGATTGAGAACAACTTAGACTTTTTAAGTGTCAGGGATAAGGGGAGAGGTGTCAAGGATGACCCTTTGCTCAGTGGAGAGCACTGGGAAGCAGGAGCTGGCCCTGAGTAGGCACAATGGAGGTCCAGTGGGAAGGCTCCTGTGGAGGTGGGTTTTGCTCACTTCTGACCCTTACCAGAGAAGGCACCTGGTACTTTCTGTGGGTAGACAAGTGTTGGAGTTCACTGGGCTGACTGGAGTAGGGAAGGACTGGGGCCAGGTGGACAGGAGGCTAGGACCTAGCTGGGGACTCTCTTTTGCTGCCCCTGATGAGTCTTAGCGCAGAGATCCCTGGGCAGAGCTTGGTGTGAGTGGATCCCAGGAAGGGCCTGGGCTGGGCTGGGCTGGGCTCTAGGGCTGGACTAGTGTGGAGGCCTGGGCACCCAGGCTGGGCCGGGTTGGCCCTGGACCTGGGGGTACGGGGGTTTCAGCATCTGGGCTGGGCCTCCCTGTGGCCTGACATCTCTGCACCCTCCCCAGCGCTGGCAAGACCTCAATGTGATCAGCAGCCTGCTCAAGTCCTTCTTCCGGAAGCTGCCTGAGCCTCTTTTCACGGATGGTGAGTAGGGGGCGGAAGTGGAGGATGGGAGGAGGAGGGACGGCGGGGGCGGGGCGGGTTAATACAAGAGAAACACGTGCTTGTAAAACTCTTGGGTAGTACAGATACGAATAAACACAAAGGTCCCTGCCCCCTGCCATTTTCCCACTCCGTCTGCGGAGGTTATGCTAACATTCTCCGAATGTTTCCTATGTGCCAAGCACTGCCCCTCCCTACAGCAACTCCAGGAGGTAGGTACTATGATCTCCACTTCACAGATGGGGAAGCGAGGCACAGACAGGTTAAAGGACTCGCCCAAGGTCTCACAGGTTGTACGTCTCGGAGCCCGGACTAGGCCCCAGGTATCCGGCTCCGGAGCCCAGCTTTGATCATTTGCGGAGCTGCTAGTCAGCAGCCTGTCCTGTTTCCTCCCAGACCCGCTGATGCACCGACAAGGACGCATGCGCAGTCAGTGCCGTGCTGGCGGATGTTTAACCTCCGGCTCTCTGGGAAAAAAGAGCCTTGACCTGTAGTGTTTTCTCATTTCCGTGGTATAATTACTCCCACCATGGCGGGTGGGACGCTACCAAGGCGCTGCCAGCAACATGGAGCTGGGAGGAGACGAACTCAGCCAGCTCCCAGGAGCCTGTGCGATCGGGGTGCTGCACGCCACGGGCTGGGTGGTTCTGAGCAAAAGGAGGGTTGTAATTTTGAGGTTCATTCGTGACAGCACAAAGAGCTCCACCTCATTCTTTTATTTAAAAAAAAAATTTTTTTTTTTTTTTTGAGAAAAAAAAGCCAAGTTTATTTTGTTCATTTCTTGCATTGGAAGTCCTCCTTGATGACAACCTTGGCCTGAGACTCTTTGCCATAGTCCTTCACCAGCACACAACTACAAGCAGCCACTTTACAGGGGTTTCCCTTCCTGCTGACTTTACAGAGGCCCAGCCAGTCCCTTCGTTTCTGGCTGTCATCAACCTCACTTAGGTTGGTTTGGATTTCAGGCCCTCCACCAACTTGACACCCACATAGTTGGATGTAGGCACATGAAGGTGGGCTTGGTGCTTGTCCAAGGCTTTGGCAGCTTCGCAAATTCTGTGCTCTAGGCCATTGTGGCTGAGAGTGGTCTTCCTCACCTCTGGTACGACAGTATTAACGTCCATGACACCTCCAGCAGCAAGGCCTCCCTCAGTCACAGCAGTGGGTTATGGGTGCAGCCAAATCTTGAATGCACCCAAGCCTCTGCACAACTCCACGATGGGAGGGAAAGAACCATTCTTCTTTTAGATAAATTGTTTAAAGATTTTATTTATTTATTTTTAGAGAAAGTGGAAAGGAGGGAGAAAGAGAGGGAGAGAAACATCAGTATGTGGTTGATTCTCGCGTGCCCCCTACTGGGAACCTGGCCTACAACCCAGGTTGTACCTTGACTGGGAATCGAACTGGCGACCCCTTGGTTTGCAGGCCAGTGCTCAATCCACTGAGCCATACCAGCCAGGGCTGGATAATTTTTTTAAAAAATATTTTAATTTATTTTTAGAGAGAGGGGAAGGGAGGGAGAAAGAGAGGAAAAGAAACATCGATGTGTGGTTGCCTCTTGCACACCCCCTACTGGGGACTTGGCCCACAACCCAGGCATGTGCCCTGACTGGGAATCCAACCAGCGACCCTTTGGTTTGTAGGCTGGCGCTCAGTCCACTGAGCCTCACCAGCCAGGGCCCATTCTTCTTTTAAAACAACCACATAATATTTTGTAGTCTGCATAGACTGTAATTTGTCTAATCACTCCTCTGTTGATGGATATTTAGGTTGCCTTCACATTTTTGCTGTACAAAACATGTTGAAATGACTTTCCTTGTGTGCATCCTGCACATTTGGATCGGTGTCCCCGAGGGAGATTTCTAGACATAGAATTGCTAGGTCAAAGTCCTAGTAAACATTTTTAAAAATACTTTTTTTATTTTTAATTACAGTTGACTTCAAGATTATATTACTTTCTGCTGTACAACGTAGTGATTAGACATCTATATAACCTATGAAATGATCACCCTACTGAGTCTAGTACCCATCTGACACCATACCGAGTTTTACAATATTATTGACTATATTCCCTGTGCTATAATTTACATCCCCGTGCCTGCTTTTATTACTGGCAATTTGCACATCTTAATCCCTTTCCTGGTAAACATTTCTGAAAGCTAATGTCAGGTGGCACTATGAGAAGTGGGCCGTACGTAGTGCACACCCCCTCCCCCCATCAACTTCGGATGTTATTACTATTTTAAACTTTTACTAACTGGATGGGGAAATGGCATCTCTTTACTGTTTTCATTTTCATTTCCCTCATTACTAGGGAGAGATTAACAATCTTTTCATTCATTCATTGGTCCTTTCTATTTCCCCTGTACTTGCCTGTTCAGACTATGCGCCCATTTTTCTGCTGCATTGGGTTGGGTTGTCTGTCTTTTTGCTTACTGATTTGTGGGGGACAAGCTCTTATATATTACAGATATATTTTTTTAAGATTTTATTTATTTATTTTTAGAGAGAGGAGAAGGGAGGGAGACAGAGAGGGAGAGAAACAGCAATGCATGGTTGCCTCTCACATGGCCCTCACAGGGGACCTGGCCTGCAACCCAGGCATGTGCCCTGACGGGGAATCGAACCGGGACCCTCTGGTTCCCAGCCCGCGCTCAATCCACTGAGCTACACCAGCCAGGGCTATATTACAGATATTAATCCTTTGTTGGTTTTTGAAAATATTTGCTCTGGTCTGCCATTTGCCTTTGAACTTTTCAGTAGAGAAATTGAAAACAATTACTTTAAGTGTAGTCGAAGCTGTTAATCTTTCATGGATTCTGCCTCTCATGGATAAGAAGGCTTTATGTTTATGAAACCATTTTCTGATTTTTCCAATGTTTTAGTAACCTTTATATTTGATTCTGTAATGCAATTAAATGTGCATTATGTGACCTAGATACGGATTTGTCCCCATCAAGATAACTAATTGTCCCGGGAACATTTATTGACGCTGCCATCCTTCTGTGCCGATTTGAAGGGCCACCCTGTCACACAGTACAGATCCACGTGGCCTGTCTCCTCCTTTCTGTCCCCCTCCTTTCTGTCCCTGGCCTTTTCAGCTTTCCCAACCAGTCCCACTGCTGTAACTGCACTGCCGCTGTGTGTTTCAGTGTCTGGCAGGGCAAACCCTCCCTCACTACTCTTCCTTTAAAACATACCCTTGGCTGTCCTTGTGCCTTTACTCCCCTAGATGGGTCACTCCCGAGATGGGTCCTAGAGCACACTTACCATGTTCCATTTTAAAAGTTCCCCGTGGACTTCTGAAGGGAGTTGGGGCATCCTGACCCAGGTGGGGTGCGGTGTGTAGAGACGGGAAGGCCCTTCCCTCTTTCCAGGTAACTTTCTTCTCTGACCTTGTGGTATCCTTGTCCTGGAGACCGGTGTTGGGACCCCTTCTCCAGTAGTTATGTGCAGCTCAGGCCTCATTTCTTCCCACGTGTGCGCACCTTGGCTACCCCAGGTCAGGTGCACACGCACCTGAGTGCAACTTGGGTGGGTTTGGTCATGTGAATGCAAGGCCACGGAGCCCTTCCAAACTGCAACAGCATGGACCTCCTTGACCCTCAGCCCTAGGGCGGGAGAAGGGACCGCCTCCCACTTCCCTAAAGGTTCTTTGGTCTGTTTCAGACAAATACAACGACTTCATTGAAGCCAATCGCATTGAAGACTCAAGGGAGCGAATGAAGACACTGCGGAAGCTGGTGAGGGAGGAGACGCTGTGAGGCAGGAGGCAGGCTGGGTGGGGAGAGCCCCGCTGTCCCTGGAGGCCCAGCGTCCAGCGCCACCAGTTCCCGCTGTGACCTTGGGAAGCCCTCCTCCACTCCAGGCCTCAGCTTCTCCATCTCTACGAGGGGGGCAGTTAGAGGGTGGATTCAGAGCCCCTTAGATATGGCAGTGGGAGCCCCTCTGGGGCGTGAGGGACAGGGGGAGCCATGACAGCCCGGCCCCGTGCCCCTTCGCTCTCCTGCCCAGATCCGAGACCTCCCAGGACACTACTATGAAACACTGAAATTCCTCGTGAGCCATCTGAAGACCATCGCTGACCACTCGGAGAAAAACAAGGTGGGTGGGGGTGAAGGAAGCATGCCTGGGTCCTCCTCAGAATGTTCTGAGCTCCTCTAGGTCAGACCCTCTCAAGCCCTCCAGGCGCACCCTCCTCCTGGCCAATGCTTCTCCCTGGGAACCGTCTCTGTTTCTGAGGGTCGTCCAGGGGCCCAGAGCCACAGCTCCCCCGTGGCTACTGAAAATCTATCCTCCAATTTAGCTGGAATTTCTTGCACTGCATTTCCTGAATCAGACCTCTTACATCTTCCGGTTTTGCAGTGGGGAAAATGAGGGGAGCTATAGGGTTTCTCTCAGTCCTAAAACACCCTCAGAACTTCCGGTGGCCCCGACCCCAGCACCTCCCATCGCCAGCACAGAATGAGTGTGCAGGCTGGGCACTGCCCACGCCTGTCAGGCCTGGGGGTGAGTGGGGCTGAAATCTGGCTTCTCTACTCACCAGGCACCTCCGTGCCCGTGCAAGGAGGTGTTCAGCCCCTAAGCCAGGGACAGCTCAGGATGTGGTCGGGACAGGGGCCTGAGGGGCCCAGAGTGAGGGAGACCTCGGGGACGGGAGTCAGACTCACAGGATTATCGACACTGACCCACTTCCCCCGCTGCCCAGATGGAGCCCCGGAACCTGGCCCTGGTCTTTGGGCCAACGCTGGTGAGGACATCTGAGGACAACATGGCGGACATGGTGACTCACATGCCTGACCGGTACAAGATCGTGGAGACGCTGATCCAGCATGTAAGTAGCCGCCCTGGCTGGGCGGTGTCCCCCTGGGCACCTCACTTCCGCTCGCCTGGGTGGGTGTGCACCGGGAAGGATGAGGCAGCTTAAGAAAATGCTGCTGCTGGGATGGTGAATGCCCTTCAAGGCCGAACAGGAATAATAGATCCTAGAATCCCTGTCCTTCTGGGATTCCCCAGGTCTCCAGTGGGAGAGACTGGAGGCCTCTGAGTTTCCAAGATGTGTGTGAGAGTCAGAGGGAGGAGGAAGGTCAGGGAGGTGCTGCTGGGTTGCAGGGGCACCTTCAGACCCTGGTCCCCAGGAGAGGCATCCCGCAGAACCCGGCAGGTGCAGGGGTGGAGGCAGAGCCTCAGAGAGGAAATGGTGATGCCCGGGGCAGGGCGGAAGCGGATAGGGCAAAGAAAGACATGGTCTGCAACAGGGTCCTGTGCTCTGTCTATCGTCTGCTGGTCACCTGCCTTCTCTTGGCTGCTTGGAGGCAGCAGAGGCCTGTGTTTCTGAGGATTCTTGTTATTGTCCATGAAAGAATAAAGAGTGGCCAACAGAGGGCGCAGGAGGCCCTTATCTTCCAGAGCCAAACCCAGAGCGGCAGTGCCCCCTTCTGGGGGCTCAAGGATTTTAAAAAAATGAATACTTAATCTATTTCCAAATTTTCTGCCTGTGGTGCAGCCCACAGAGGGCAGAACCAGACCCCCTTCTGCCAGGAGAAAGAAGATTGGCAGACAGTCAGAGGAAGGGAAGGGGCCTGAGCCTCCCCCACCTCATACAGGCTTTAGGGAAGGGAAACTAGATCATCTTACAGAAGAGGAAGCTGGACCAAGCTCTACTTACCAGGCAAAAGGCAGACTGGGTTGGGAGAGCAAAGTGACTCGCTCAAGGTCACACAGCTAATAAATGGCAGCCCCAGGATTTTAACCTGGGTCTGTCTGACCAAAGCCTGTGCTCACCCCCGTACCTCCCGGGAGGGCAGTTTCCTTGGTCTGTCCTAGAGCAAGGGAGGCTGGCCAGGGTCCATGAAGTAGGGCCGTGGGGCCAACTTCGGTCATGCTGACTTGCCTTGCCTGTTTGTTTCTTTCCTTTACTGCGCGATGAGGACTCTGAGCCATAGGAGGGAACCGTGTGTCCCGTTCTCACCTTAAACATGGGATGACAAGCCCGGTGCCCATTCCAGAGCTGTCAGGGAGGCCAGGCCACCAGGCAGCATCAGGGATCCTGATGTGGCCTTGATCTGGGGAAGCATATCTCCCTTGGAAAAATTCAGTTTTCTAACCCAACAGGGAGGCCCCTGGAGCCTCCGTGAGTGTGAGCTTGGGGGGCGGGAGCAGCAGCAGGGATGGGAGGGAAGCTGGCCCCGTGGAAAGAAACTCTCCCAGTAAAGTGCCTAGAAACTTGAGGCCTGTGGTCAGCTGGGGTGTCAGAACCAACAGCTTGCAGGGAGAAAGGAAGCCCAAAGTGTGTCTACTTTCTCTTCCCCAGAGACCCGAGGGGAGTCCCCAGGCAACGGCAGCCCCTCCTCTGGTCAGAGTGGGGGAGGTGGGCACGTCCGTCTCCTTCATAGGTGTATTCCTAGCGCCGAGCCTAGTGCCTGGTGCACAGTGAGCACTCAGTGTTTGCCGGACGAACGGGTGCGTGGATGAATGAATTACTACTGGGGTTATGCCCATCTGGGCTTTTCCACCCAGGGGTTCATTCCTGGAAGCTGGGCTGATGACCCTCCACTTTCTGCCTCCCTGGCGCTTGGACATGATCAGCCCTGGATGGTTGTTGAGGGAACGAGCTGCCCCTTCTGCAGGCCCATAGCCACCCAGCCCCCGCAGGTGTGCAGGGCTCCATCCAGCCCAGGGCTATATAGCTGGGGGTCCGTGCAGTCATGGTCTGTGTAGTCCTGGGTCCGTGTAGTCCTGGGTCCATGTAGTCATGGGTCCACGTAGTCCTGGGTCCGTGTAGTCCAGGGTCTGTGTACTCATGGTCCATGTAGTCCTGGGTCCGTGTAGTCCTGGGTCCATGTAGTCAGGGGTCCGTGTAGTCCTGGGTCCATGTAGTCCTGGGTCCATGTAGTCAGGGGTCCACGTAGTCCTGGGTCTGTGTAGTCATGGGTCCGTGTAGTCCTGGGTCCATGTAGTCAGGGGTCCACGTAGTCCTGGGTCCGTGTAGTCCTGGGTCCAGGTGGGGTTGCCCCTGTGCAGAGCTGCTCTGGCTCTGAGGCCTGGCCAGTCAGATGATGGTTGGAGGTAGTGGGTGATGTGACCTCCTGCTGGGAGTTCTAGCCGCCACCATCACCTGGCCAGCCTGCCCTGCCTTGGACTACTGTCATGTGGGGAACACGCGGACAACAGAGCTGGAAGTGGCCTTATGGCAGCAGACCCACCCTCACACTGCACGGAGGGTGGAAGCTGGGGCGTGAAGAGCACAGTGACTTGCCCGGGGTCGCGTAGCAAGATGATGTCAGAGTAGAGCTGAGTAGACCCAGACGTTCGGCTCTCAGCGGCCAGTCGCCAGCCAGCTCATACGTATCTACTAGGCCAACTGGGACTCAAAGACCTTGTCAGGGCATTTGTTGTTACTCACTCAGTAAATACAGCGGCACCTTCTCTGTGTACACTGGCATTTTTCAGCCTTGGCACCAGTGACCTTTGGGGCCAGGTCATTCCTCACTGTGGGCAGCTGCCCTGTGTGTCTTAGGGGGCTTAGCAGCAGCTCTGGCTAGGTGTCAGGGGCGTTCCTCCAGTTGCAACCATGAAAAATGTTTCCAGACTTTGCCACATGCCCCGTAGGGGGACCAAATCCCCTCCCCCGCATCAAGCACCACTGGCGCATCAGGTGAGGGCACTGGCTGCGAAGCCAGCTGACCTGAGGTTGAACCCTAGCTCTGCTCCGTATATTCTGTGTGGCCTTGGACAAGGCATTACTGTCTTTGTTCCTCAGTGTCCTCATCTGTAAAGTGGAGATAATAATAACAGTACCCGCCTCTCAGGGTTATGGTGAGGGTTTCGTGAGTTAATATCTGTAAAGCACTTAGAATGGTGCCTGGCAGGGTACCTGGCAATGGTCCGTGAGGGTTATGTGAAAGTTAGCCATCACCATTGTCATCACTCCATGCCAGAGACATGCAGGTACTGGGGACACTGGGGTGGGTGGAACGCACCCGGCTCTGAAGGGATGTCCCTTCTCCATGCCCTGGGCTGTGCCCAGGGAAGCCCCACAGAAGGAAGGGCCTGGGCACAGGGCAGCGCTGGCAGTCGGGGAGTTCTCGAATGGCCTTCAAAGTCCACGAGTCCTTTAACCAGGCAGAGAAGGGAGAGAGAGCGCTCTAGGCAGAGGGACCTGCATGTGCAAAAGTAGGGTGGCATGCGCGAGCGTGAGCCTGAGCTCCTCCAGAGAAACGTGGACCATCCGGAAGCTTCCGCAGACTTCTGGGTCCCCAGAGCACCTTTGGGTGCTCGCAGACCCAGGGCACAGCCTGGCTTTTTAGGGCTCCCTCTGGTCAGCCTCTCTTTCGGGACAGCACTTTTAATAATAACTATTATTTTTAATAATTTGTATATTTTACATATTTATAATAATTTATGTATTCTGTCTAATAGCTCTTATTATGTGCTAACAATGTTTTCATGTAGCATTTCATTTTTTGGTTATGTTTTTTAAAGTCGAGCTGTAATTGACATAAGTGAGCTTGGGGTCTACAACACAATGATTCAATATTCGCGTATACCGTGCAGCGATCAGCTCCGTGAGTCCAGTTGACATCCGCACCGCACGGACTTCCACGTTCATTTTCCCACAATGAGAACTTTTAGGGTCTGGTCTCTTAGCAGCTCTCAAGCGCACAACACGGGTCGTTCCGGTGGCGGCCGCGCTGCGCACGGCCTTCCCGGGACTCATTTGCAGCCGGAAGTTTGTTCCTTCTGACGCCTTCGCCCGTTCCACCCACCCCGCTCCCTTCCCCCTCGGCCGCCGGCAGTGTGTTCTCCGTATCTATGAGCGCGGGTTTGGGGGGCTTTTTAGTTATTTTCCTTCCACATTCAAGGGCGATCATCCGGGATTTGTCTTTCTCTGACTTGCTTCCCTCGGCGCGCTGCTCGCAGGTCTGTCCCCGTTGTCGCAGGTGGCAAGGCTTCCTTCTTTTCACTGCTGGACAGCAGCGGGCCGGCAGAAGTAAGGCCCGTGGGAGTGTGGTCGGCAGGGTGACCATCTGGGCGCAACAATCTATAGTTTCAGTGTGAACATTTCACCTAAAATTCATGTGGTGTGCTTGAGTGTGACGCTGTTATGCTACAGAATTACACACTTACGATTGTGTAATAAAGAAGGGGCGTTATTTGTGCCAGACCCCGTGTTCTGTTTCATTTTCGTGACCCATCCACCCCCAACCGACACCCAGGCTATTGTGAGCAGCGCCGCAGGGCACGCGGGGCGCCTGCACCTTTTTGAGATGGTGCTTTTGTTTTCTTCAGATGCCCAGAAGTTGACTTGCTGCACCGTACAGCGGTCCTATCTTTAATTGTTTGAGGAACCTCTGTACTGTTTTCCACAGTGGCTGCCCCGATTTGTATTCCCACCAGTGATGTGCAAGGGTTCCCCTTCCTGTACGTCCTCGCCAATATCTGTTCTTACGTTTTTGGTAACAGCCACACAGTGCTCCGTTTTCATTCTCACCGCAGTTCTAGGTGTAGACGCGGCCGTTATTGTGCCCATTTTACAGATGAAGTAGACAGTCGCAGGGAGGTCACGGGCCGGAGGCAAAGTGGAGCCCAAGATGACTGACTCCAGGTCTTTCGTAAACTCTCTCCTGCTTCCCTCTCTCGTCTCTCTCTTGTTTTTCTTCTGTGCCTCTCGTCTGAGTAAGTCATATGCCTGACTATGATTAATAATATCTGAGGCTCACAGCACATGGTCAAAATTGGTTTCCCCCTCCATTCCTGACCCCACCCTGCCTCCCCTCCCATCTGTACCCACTGTACAGGTCAGTACGTGTCCTTCCCATCCACCTCTGGACACTTATTTTAAATAGATGCGTATCCTTTATGGTATATGATAGCCTCTGTGTGTTTTAACTGTCAGTCAGTGAGTTAGCTCATATACTTTATTGTAAATTTTGTTCTTTTAGGATTTATTTCTGTTATCCTAAATGTCATTTCTTTTCTTTTTCTATTTACCACATTTTCATTTCATTTTATTATTATTTTTATTTATTTATTTTTATTTTAGAGAGAAGGGGAGGGGGAGGGAGAAAGAGAGAGAGAAACATCCGTTGGTTGCCTTCCAAACACACCTTGACCAGGAACCAAACCTGCAACCCAGGCACGTGCCCTGACCGGGAATCGAACAGGCGACCTTTCGGGTTGTGGGATGATGCCCAACTGACTGAGCCACCTTGGCCGGGCCCATTTCATTTCATTCATTTATTCTGGTCTGTCTTACCTGGCTTTGGCTGCATCGATTTGTATTTTTTTAACACGAAAATTGTACAATTTATAAGAGCCATACTTAAGTTCAGTTCTACAATTATAAAGTCCATGCTTATGTTTTGTTTTCACTATCAGTTTCTAAAGCTTACTGGTACCCACGTCTTCTTTCCACCACGCCTAAAGCCAAGTGCCTCAGTGTCCTTTCACCTGTCCCCGGTTTCCCCGGAGCGTGAGTTCCGGGTTGTCACGGCTGCGCTTTGTGGGTGCGCATGTGCCATTCTTGGTCGGCGACGATGGACCGTTCCACGCCACCGTCCGTCCTTCTCGGCGCTTATTGCTCAGCCCTGGATTCATTTCTTTACTTGCCC
The DNA here is from genome assembly GCA_004026765.1 of Micronycteris hirsuta. NCBI lineage: Eukaryota > Metazoa > Chordata > Mammalia > Chiroptera > Phyllostomidae > Micronycteris > Micronycteris hirsuta. The sequence goes on along the minus strand of PVJI01000099.1, from coordinate 242,328 downwards.
ATGTACTCAGTTAAGAGAGTCTTTGTGTAGTACTTTCTGACATCTTAGAACAGCTTTATTTCACACTCACACTTTAATGAGAGTGTAACAGGGTATAAAATTCTAGGTTCAAAACCCCCGCATTTGCGGTCCAGCAATTCGTCGAAGTCATCACTTCCTTCTCTTGCTGTGTCTGTTGCCGCTGGAAGTTCTAGTTGTGGCTGGTGCTTGTTTGTTTGTGAGCAGTCTGTTTTTGTTTTTTTAGAAAACTCTTAGAGTTTTCTCTTCGAGATTCTCAAATTTCACAAAATATATTTAAGAATGGAGTTTTTTACTTACTTCCTATCCTGTTTGGCATTCATGAGAAACCTCTCGCCTGCCTGCCCCTTGTCCTAACACCTCCTTCCAGATGCTTCCCTTTTCTGGGCGGAGTGTGCTGCGCTCCCCCCCACCTCGTGCCCCCTCAGCCAGGGTGTAAGAATGGAGCCCGGGGCTGGTGTGGGGTACACTCAGCTCTAGCGGCTGCATCTCCCTCCCACACCGAGTCACAATCTTTTCTTTCCTCAAGGGTTTCTCATCATCCTTGGGGTTGCATTCCAGAGGGGATCTATCAACCTCCCTCTGAGACCTCTCCGCAACTAGGCCAGCCTGGGGGGGGCCCTGGCCTCTTGGCGCCCCTCCTGTTCCATTCCATCCGGCGCCTGCCTGGTCTGCTGGACTGAGCAGGTTGGGAGCTCGTGCCTCCCTGTCTTCTTCCCTCGGCCCCTTCCCACGCTGATTCCATCACTTCCTTTTGTCTCCTCTGCAGTCAGACTGGTTCTTCAGTGAGGACGAGGACAAGGGAGAGCGAGTAAGTGGTGCAGAGGGCAGGCGGGTGGGGTCTGGTCTGAGGTGGGCCCTCACCCCAAGTCGGGGGCGGGGGAGAAGCAAGACTCCGGCAGGGGAAGGTCCCTGTCCTCACGGCACCCCCAGTCTGATGGAGGAAAGAGAGTCCCTCCCCTCAGGAGCCTCCAAGCTGACAGGAGACACATCCCTCACGAGTTCTCGGTCTGAGTGGGGAGACAGAGGCCTCCTCTAAGGCAGTGAGCCCAGTAGCAAAGGCAGACCCTACCATCCAGTCTCATGAGGAGGACACGGGTTTCAGGAAGGTGCGGTCTGCTGGGGGACACAGCTCCGGCCTTCAGCTGTGGGAGCAGCTCAGGACTTCGGGGTTCAATCGAGGAGTTGGGAACAAAAGAGACATGGAGGACCTACCCTCAAGAGTGCCCGACTGGTAGGGGCGACAGTCACTGCCCCGGTGAGCCCCGGGCTGAGGGAGGACACATGCGCCCTGTCTTCAGGGTGCCCCGTTCTGCTGGCTCCACAGGCCAGCCGTCCGAGGGGCGCTGGCTGACCCTCCCTCTGTTTGCAGACCCCCGTGGATGACAAGGAGCCTCAGTCAGTGCCCAACATTGAGTACCTCCTGCCCAACATTGGCAGGACAGCGCCCCCTGGCGACCCAGGATCAGGTGAGCGCAGGGTCCTGGGAAGGGGTGGGGGTACCCGTGGGCTCTGCATTCCTGAGGGTCCCAGACGCCGGGCCAGACGCCCAGCCTCCCTGCTCCTGCTCCTGCTCCTGCCCCAGCGGGGCCTCTCCCTACCCCACCACTGAGAAGGGGCCGTGGCAGGGCTTCTCCCTCTCTGGGCGGCCCAGCTTGCCTGTGCCACGTCCCCATCTGCTCAGCTGCCCCCACCCAGGGCTGGGGAGGAGCTTCGTTCGCCCTCCTTGTTTCTCTCCTGAGCTTTTTATTTCTCGTGGGCTGTGTCCTTCTGGGCATGTTCCTCTTTTTAATTTTTCTTCCTTTTCTCCTCGCACCCCTCCATCCCTCCTCCCTTTTCTCCCTGTGCTCTCCTCCCTTGCCCTGGACCCTGTTCCTTCTCTTCCTCTCCCCTCGTCCTCCTCCAGCGGACCTGTTGGAGATTTAAAGGGTACAGTGTGGCGTCGCGTCCTCGGTCACTAACAGTGGCGGGTGATTATAAGAAGGCTGGGCAGGCGTGTGGGGCAAGCAGAGACGTCTGGGCTATGAGAACCTCACCTTGACGTGCCACTACCCAAGACTGTTAACACCCCCCGTCCCATCGGAGAGCCCCTTCTTAGGAGGAAGGAGGCAACTGGCTAGGGCCAGATCCTGTCCCTCTTGCCAAGAAGGCTGGGCACTGCACAGCTGCCCTCCTGCTGTTCCACGCCCCCCGCCCCTCCGCAACCTTCTCTCTGAGCTGAGCCAGCCAGTGCTGGTTCTCCAGGCGGGGGGAGGCCTGGCTGGCAGCAGGATCCAGCCTGTCTGGGCACCAGCGACATCACTTTTCAGAAGCCTCTATAGCTGCAGCTCCCGCCTCCGTTACCTTCGAGGACTGGCTCTTTCTGCTTCTGAAACCAGATCCCCCGACCATTTGGCCTGTGTCCAGGGCTCTGGCCTTCTCATAGCAGAGTAGCCCAGAGACCAAGAAATGCCCCGTCCCTTCTTGGCTCAGGCCACTAACTCCTCCCACCCGGTGGGTGAGCTGCCCTTAGTATTTTGACTAGTCCTGCCTCTGACGGAGGCATATCACAGCGCCCCTAGTAGCAGAGGCAGGCTGGGGAGGGGCCCGGAGGGTATGGGGCAGGGATGGCAGAGAGGAGCCCCCGTCTCTTCTGATCACCCGCTGCCGCCCCCTGCCCCGTAGTGTGTCGCCGTGTGGTCAGCATGTCTGCTCTTCTCACCGTGCAGGGCGGGCTGGGGCTGAGACCTCTAACTTGCTTGCCAGCGAGTGTGGATTAACCGCACCTGCCCACCGCCCCATTGGACCCGGGAGGTCCTTGGGTCCCCAGTTCTGGAAAAGACTGCCAGGACTTGTTTCTGGTTCCTTCTCCGCCCCAGTGATATTAAGGGAGTGGGACCCAAGTCTGACTGAGGTGATGACAGTTTTACTCTCCTTCATAACTCTGGTTATAAACTAGGGCCTTGCCCCGAAGGGCGGATGGGCCTCAAGCCTGGAGGTGGAACCTGTCCTCAGGCCACCTACCTCCTCTGTCCACCTACTCCACGTCTGCCCCTGTATTCCATCGCTCGCGCACATGGTCCCCCTCCTCCTCATGTCCTGAAAGTGGGGGGTGAGGGTGAATGTGGTAGGACACCCCCCTCTCTATGCACTGTGGTCTCCATTTCTCCAGAGCATCTGTGATTTGCTGTGTCTCACTGTTGTGGTTTTGTGGATTGCATCCGACACTGGCCATTTTATCTGGTGCCCAAAATGACAGGGATAGGAGGGCAGAGAGGGACTAGGCCCCCCCAAAAGCCCTCCTTGCCCTTATCTCTGGGCAAATGAGGGTTCAGTGGCTGGCTGCCTGATGTCACTTCCTGCCTTAAACGGAAGTGGTGGTTGACGTCATTCTCTGCCCCCTCCCTATCCCATGGGAAATGACAGAGGCCCATGGCGCTCCCAGGGCCCAGGGGGATCTCAGGTTTCTGAGCTCCCTGGCTTCTGAAGCCTTTGTGGGGAGGGGAATGTGTTCACAAGTCTCAGCCTGCTCTTGCCCCCTCCAACTTACGTTTTTCTCTCTGTTCTCACCAACAGATTCCACCACCTGTAGTTCAGCCAAGTCCAAGGTAAGCCCCAAGGCAACTCTGAAGGCTTTATCCCTATGGAAGCCAGCGCACTTCACTGGCTGGTCAAGGGCATTGACAGAATTGCAGCTGGACCCTGAGGAAAGTCGATGGTCACTAGGAAGGAGGGCAGGGAACACTGTTGTCCAAGAGAAACTGAGAAGTCACTTGCCTTGGCAGTGAGGCATCTGGTGTAGTGAAGGATCTGACTTGGGAGGCAGTGTTGCCCATTGGTTAGAAGCACAGACAGTCCTGGGTTTGAGTTCTGACTCCACCGCTTGGTAGCTTTGGGGCACTGGGTAGATTACTCAGCCTCTTTCTGATCCTCGGCTTCCTCATCTGTAAATGACGGCCAATATTTACCCCCGTGAATGGAGTGAACGATAAACACGTCCCATAGAACTATGTTTAAGGGCTTTGGAGAGCCCAAAGCAAGTAGGAGGAAGGAAATAATAAAGATAAGAGCAGAAGTCAATGAAACTGAAAAAGTTGAGAAAATCAATAAAAACCAAAGCTGGTTCTTTGAACCGGATCTCACACCAGCCTCTCGCCGGCTCCGGCCTGCCCTCCGAGACAGAACCCATCAGGCGAGCATGCCTGCCGCGGGCAGGGGCGTGTCTCGGCCCAGGCTGCCGTAGAAATACCACTGACTGGGCGGCTTAAACAACAGAACTTTATCTTCTCACAGTTCTGGAGGCCGGATCCCAGATCCAGGTGTTGGCGTGGTTGGTGCCTGGGGAGAGCTTCTGTGGACGGCTGTCTTCCCCTGTGCCCCCGGACAGTGCAGAGGAGGCAGGAGAGCTCTGTGGTGTCTGTTCTAGTCAGAGCACTGACGGCACCATAAGGGCCCCACCCTCGTGGCCTCTGCTAAATCTAATTCCATTGGGGGTTAGGGCTTCAGTATATGGATTTGTGGGACTGGGCACAATTCTATCAATAGTGGTCCGTGAAGTCATTTAAATATTGCTGGTTAAACTGAGCTCATTTCTGTCTGGATCCCTAAGCCTCGGCCAGGTCCCAGTGAGCCCACTGTGCCTGATGAATGCGGTGGAGAGAAGGAAGCCTGCTCTAGTCAGCACAGGTCCCCTGTAACTTCTCCATAAGGCCTCTGCCTACATGCCTGTGGTGATGGGGAGCTCACTCCGTCACAAGACTTCTGCGGCAGGGAGCAAGTTCATTATAGTGACCTGAATCTTGCTCTTTGTGCCTTCCACCCACTGCACCTGTTGGTCCCCTGTTTCCCATAGCCTCTCCTGCACTGGCCCCGTGACCTTTATGTGAACCTACTGACCTCTGCATTCACTGGAAGTGACCGTTCTGACCTATTACTTCTGTAACTAGTTGGGATGAGAGGGTCATTTGGTCAGATGGTCCTTAGGGCCTCTCAAGGCTCTCAGAGAACGTGGCCAGGACAGAAGGCAGCACTAGCCACCAGGAGCCTCAGACTGACCACAGCAGTGCTGCCATGTCGCAGAAGTCCAGGGCTGCCTTCTGGAGTCGTGCAGTGTGGGCAGCCACGACCTAGGGCCACGTGCCTGTGAACCCTGAATGCCTGACATGCTCTGGCTTCCTTAGAACTCACTGATGTGAGAGAGAGTGCATGGGATGCAGTGGCCACAGCAGGCATCTCTGTGTCTCCATTCATCCTTATACTGTGGCTGAAACAGGAGGTGGCCTGTGAGGAGGTGTCCAAGGGCAGGTCATTCTAGCCCAGCAGGGGGACCAGTCGCAGCATCTGCCTCTACAGGGCTTCCTATGTTGAGGGAACTCCACTCACCGATTTGCTCATTCACTTAACATTTATTGAGCACTTACTATGTGCTAGGAATCATGGATGCAAACACAAGCCACAGACCTTACTTGCTCTCAGAGAACTTGAATGTCAGACACCGTGGCAAAGACTGATTCGAAGTTGGAAGAAGAGTTCTGAAGCTCAAATAGAGTTTGGTGTGAAACGAGGCAGCCCTGGGAACAGGGATGTTCAGGAAGTGTTGTTTCCCAGGGAACAGAGAGAGAGAAGAGAGGGGGCTGAGAACAGAGCCCTGGAGACACGCTTCTTAAGGGGGAGGAGGGGAAGAAGCGTCCCTCCCCACTGCCAGGGGTCAGAGGAGAGGCTAGAAAGGGAGGGCTGAAAACCAGGTTGGAGGAGGCAGTGATGGGCAGCGTCAGCTCTGCTGCGGGATCACAGAAGACCAAGACTAAAATACACCCATGGGACTTCCATCCAAACTATCGGATTGAGCCCGGCTTTAGAGCCACTTTTGGCAGCAGAGCTGGCATTTGGATTGATCTGGGGTTGGGGATTGCCGGGGTTGGGCGCTGGGGGGATGCTGAAATGCATGGCAGTGGGGTGCGGTCGGAAAGGGATGTGACCTTCAGCGGGTTGTCCTGGAGGGGCCTGTCCACCTCAAGGAGGTGGAAAGGCAGGTTTCCCAGGTGGGAGTGGAGAGAGGGGGGAGCTGTGGTCAGGGAAAAGTACCTGCCAGGATCTGGTCATTACAACCCAGGATAGTCTATGTGAAATGGGTTCAATTTGACAAGAGTTACTCACTGTTGAGAGACCATTATTACCAGGACTGTGTCTAAAAGGATTTACCTAGCGCTGGATATGGATTATGGAATGTAAGTTGGAGGTGGCAGAGGTGCTAGACCAGCCCTTGGCTCACAGGAAAGAGCTTAGAGTCTGGATTAAGACCAGAAGGGCTGCGAGGATGCTCCAGGGTAGGGAGGAAGGCAGCAGGGTTAGTCTCTGGAGCGCATAGGGACACTCTAGCTGGGACAGCGGTCGGGGAGAAACGCTTTATGATGCTGGTAGGGCTGCTGGGGCTGGGCTTGGACCTGTTGAGACTGGGTGCCATAGTGTGGGGGTGTCCGGGTGGGAATGTGGAGGGCACTCAGGCCCTCCTGACTGGGGCTGGGTGAGTGGGCAGCGATGGCGCAAGTCTGGACGCCTCCTGAATACTGACCTGTCTCTGCCCAGGGCACGTGGGCCCCCAAGAAGGAGCTGTACACCCGGGAGATGCTGGCGATCTCCTTCATCTCGGCTGTCAACCGCAAGAGGAAGAAGCGGCGGGAGGCCCGGGGGCTGGGCAGCAGCACTGACGACGACTCTGAGCAGGAGGCACACAAGCCGGGGACGGTGACAACGGTGCCGGGTTCCCAGGACCAGCCAGAGGGGCAGCTGCCGGGCGTCCCCGCCCCAGAAGCCCCCGGGCGCCTCAGCCCCCCAGCGCGGGAGGAGCGGCTGGCCGCGGACACGCGCTCCATCGTCTCGGGCTACTCCACGCTATCCACCATGGACCGCAGCGTGTGCTCTGGCGCCGGCGGCAGGCGGGCGGGCGCTGGGGACGCAGACGAGGCAGACGACGAGCGCAGCGAGCTGAGCCACGTGGAGACGGACACCGAGGGAGGCGCAGGGCCCGGGGGGCGCCTGGCGCGCCGGCCCTCCTTCAGCTCGCACCATCTGATACCCTGCGACACACTAGCGCGGCGCCGCCTGGCCCGGAACCGCCCGGACGGCGAGGGCGCGGGCGCGGGGCGCGGTGGTCCCCGCGTCGCGGAGCCCTCCGGCTCGGCCTCGTCCAGCAGCCAGGAGTCGCTGCGCCCCCCAGCGGCCGCGGCGGTGGCGGCGCTGGGCGCGCGGCCCTCGCGCCTGGAGGCGCTGCGGCTGCGCCTGCGCGGCACCGCAGACGACATGCTGGCAGTACGGCTTCGTCGGCCGCTGTCACCCGAGACGCGGCGGCGCCGGAGCAGCTGGCGCCGCCACACCGTGGTGGTGCAGAGCCCTCTGACCGACCTCAACTTCAACGAGTGGAAGGAGCTGGACGGAGGGTGTACTGCGGATCCCCCGGGCCCTCGGGCGCACAGTGACAACAAGGACTCTGGCCTCAGCAGCCTGGAGTCCACCAAGGCGCGGGCTCCGTCTTCCGCAGCCTCGCTGCCGCCTGCGCCCGGGGACCCCGGGGCCCTGCAGAGCCAGCCCCCGCGCCGCTCGGCCTCCTCCCGCCTCCATCAGTGTCTGTGACCAGACCCTTTCCCTCCCCTCCCCGCGCCACTCGCCTCCCACTCAGAGTCCCTTAGGAAACAGGCATCTCTTCTGCCTTGCACCCCCTCTTCTGTTGCCCCTGGCGCATCGGCCGCTGAGGCCAGGTTCTGTGCTGGAATTGATAGGGGGTGGGCAGAATGTGAATGGGGGGGGCTTATGGCAAGGAGAGGGGAGAGGCTGCTGGGGGTCTGTGTCCCCTGGATAGATGACCGAATGGGCCCTTCTGTGTCTGCACTTAAAGACCCTGTTGGCTATGGGGTGTGGATAGGGAACGCCCTTGTCTCAGACTAAAGGAAAGAGAGTGCGTGATGCTGGTTCTTTGCTTTCTTCCCTGCCCCCCACCCCCATTAGCGCCTAGCTCCTAGCTAAGGGGTGTGGGGATTTCGTATGTACATCTAGGGGGAGGAGGTATACAGTGGTGGTGTCCACGGGAGGGGGGTTGTGTATGCAAGTGTGTGTAGTCACTGTGCAAATGTGTTTCCGGTAGCAACTTCTGCCATCCCTGCTTTCTTTGTCTCTCCACCCCTACGCCCGCCACGGCTCCCTGCCTTTGGTGCACACAGGGATCCTTCCCTCCTGCTGATTTTCAGAGGCGGGGGTCGGGGGGGGGAGGCATTCCACAGAGGCAGGGCTGAGACTTTCACCAGGTTCACTCCCCTACCAACCTTTTGGTAAACTCTAAATCAGCGGTCCCCAACCTTTTTGGTACAAGGGACCGGTTTCACGGAAGAAAAATTTTCCACCGACCGGGCAGGGGCAGGGGGTGGGGGTGGTGGCAAGGGAGGAGACAGGAGGCGGAGCTCGGGGGTAATGAGAAGCTTCGCTAGCTTGCCAGCCGCTCACCTCCTGTTCTGCGGTCCCTTGCCTAACAGGCCACGGACTGGTGCCAGTCCGCGCGGTCCAGGGGCTGGAGACCCCTGCTCTAAATCACCCCTCCCTCTCCCCTGCGCTTTGACCACGGGGAGCTGCCCATTCCCCAGTTTGGGCAGGGTCCAGTGTCCCCGCCCCCCCAACTAGACCTCCCTTGCCACTCTCTTTGTTCTTCCAGCTGTGCCGGCTTCTTCCACAGCTCAGGCACACCCCGACCACCAACACGCACACACCTTCTGCCCTCGGTGGGTAAGGGGGGAGTAGTAAAACATCCTCGGTCTCAGCCTCTCTCTCTCTCTCTCTCTCTCTCTCTCTCTCTCTCACACACACACACACACACACACACAGAGCTGGGCTGTTCCTTCAGGATGGGTGAGACCCAGCCCCCCTCCTCCCCCCATTGTAAATAGACCTCCTGTCCCCAGGCCTCACTCATTCCAGGGACGCCCATGCCGGGCTGTGAACCCTACTGCCCTGTCTATCAGCCCTCTTGATTTATGCAAAGATTTGCTGTAAAGTAGATTTCTCTTCTCCTTCCCCCTCCCTTTTATTGTAAATATTGTCTCTAAATGTGTAACATATTATAAAGAATTTATAAGGATTTTTAAAGATGTTTTGCTCATTTTAAGAAGTGTTGTAACAGTGTTGCAAAAGCCTCCCGCCGCGCATCCGCATGTCCCCTTCCACTGTGTCTTCAGCACACCTCTCTAGGCCACAACTAAGATATCCTGCTTCTAAAGAGTCCTGTCTTAAAAGTATAGTCTATATCTTGGAAATAAACGGCCTTCCTTGAGGCATGAGTCAGATGTCTCGCTTGTTCTGGAGGGAGGAGAGGGCCAGAGCCGGGCTGAGACGGGGAAGCGTGAGGCCTCTGGCTCACAAGAGGAGGGCAGCTGGGGCTGGACTGGGGGTGGCAGAGTGGAGGCAAAGCTCTGCCTCCTGGTGCTTTCAGAGGGGCCTGTCCCGGGAGACTGGTATGAGCAGTGACGTGGGCACAGGATACAGGATGGGAGGACAGGTGACCCTCGTCAAATGGAAAGTTTCCATGGACCTGCTCTCCGTATTCCCACAGAGGCCAGGCAGGTCCACAGGCACCTTTCTTCTCATTCCTGCTGGGACCTTCACAATGGTCCAGAGGTGCTGGCCAGAAGACAGGAGGCGTGGGCGGAGCCCGGGCCACTGGCAGGACCCATCCTAGCCCGCTGTCATCACAGGCACTCTGGGCCCTGACACGTCCCCAGAGGACATTGTGGACTGTGCCCGTTGTCTTATTCACATGCGCAAATGTACAACACGAGACGGGTTTCCTCCTACATCTTGGCGCTGCAGTTTCCCCTGTCAGCCTCCAGGCTGCCTCTGATGAGCCCGTTATCCATCTGCAGGAAAAGCAGGTGACAGTCATCAAAGAGAACCAAGGAGGGGCCCAGGAGCTGGGGCAAGAGTAGCTTGCTGAATCCCCCTCCTTCCTCCTCCTGGCCCCCAACAGTGGTTTTTGTCCGGCAGATGCTAACAGCTAGTGTTGCTGTGGGTGCTCACCAGCCCCGAGGGCTTTCCAGGTGGTAAGGCAACCTTCCAGGACTCTTCTGAGCTCCACACCATTGTCATCTCCATTTTACGTGTGCGGAAACTAAGACACAGAGAGGTGGCGTTGCCCGTCCAAGGTCACACAGTTACTAAGTGGTGGAGGCAGGATAAATCTAAGCCCGGAGAAAAGACAAAAGTTCAGGCATACCTGCCCAAGTGGCCACCTTCTGCAGGCTGCACTAGGCCTGGGATGAGAGAATGGATCAAAACCCTGTGCTCTCCTTCCACTCTCCTTCGAAAACAAAGGCGAAACGAAGACATCTCCAGTAAAGAAAAACGAAGAACCTGTTGTGGGAAGACCTGCCCTTTAAGAAATACGAAGGGGCCCTGCCTGGTGTGGCTCAGTGGATTGAGTGCGGGCTGGGAACCAGGGGGTCCCGGTTCGATTCCCAGTCGGGGCACATGTCTGGGTTGTGGGCCAGGTCCCCAGTGAGGGCCACATGAGAGGCAACCATACATTGCTGTTTCTCCCTCTCTTTCTCCCTCCCTTCTCCTCTCTCTAAAAAATCGATAAATACGAATGGGAGGCAGCAGGCTGAAACGAAAGCGCACTGGCTGGTAACTTGAATCCACACACAGAAAGAACGAACACCAGGAAGAACGACACGGACAGTGTGAACGACGGCGTAAACATTTTTATTTGTAATTCCTTTCTTTTTTTGTCTTTAAAAGGCAACTGCATAAAGCAGTAATTACAAAGCCGTGTTGACAGGCTCACAAGGCATGCTGGCAAGATGTGCAGACAGTGCGGAGAGAGGACCAGGGCCTCCCCGGGGGCTGGAAAGCTGCCCCTTTCCTCCTGTCATTCAGGGTCCCACTCTGTGAGGCCGGCCTGAGGTCGGTCGGACCCTGACTTTGACTTTGCTCAGTCCGCCTTCCCTACCAGTATAACGAAGGGAATCACACCTACGACCGTGTGGTGGGGACCAGACAAATGCTCAGTAAGTGCTGGTGACGAGTGTTGCGAGTGTCCACCAAGCTCTTTTGTGGGCTTTGAGTCGGGCGGCCACCCACGGACCTGCCCTTGAATGCCGAGTCTGCGTTCACTCCTCACCCCGGCCCATCTCTTCTCCACGCAGAGTCCGGAGGTAACTTCTGAAATAGTATCAGACCGTGTCATTCTCTTACTTAAAACCTTCCAAACGCTTCCCACAGCTGCACGAAACCCACCTTTCCTACTATACGCCCACCCCCTCTGCAAAACCTCCCATAACAGGGCTCCCGCCCACCACTCTGAGCTCAGGGCGTGCCCCCTGTCCCCCATCACTCTCTTTGGGTTTCATTCATTTTCTAGAAGCCACAAATTACTTCTCACTGAGGGCCCTTCTGCTTGGGACACCCAGCCACCAGCTTCCATGTAGACACTTATCCTTAAGGTCTCCGTTCAAATGTGGCCCCAGGGCCTGGTTCCCCTCTTGGAGATGGTCTCCATTACTCACTACCATAGTCGCTGTGGGCCTCCTTTCCTGTGGCAGACTCAGGTGACTGTCATCACCTCCCAGGAGAGAAGGGCTGGCATTTGGGGTGAAGGTAGAGGAAACCCAATAGCAGCCCGGGCCTCAGCCAAGCAGGAGAATGCCTAGAAGGGTAGCCTCCAAGGACCATTGGAACATGCTGGAACAATGACACAGCCTTCAGAATTCCAGGAAAACCTAAAAAGCCCCATCAGGACATCCGGCCCACTCAGTGGTGGGGCAGGCTAGACTCTGATGTGGTGATCTGGAAGGGTTCAGGCAGCTTGCTGGCTACGGGGTCAGGGCCCAGGCCCCCACCCAATCAGAACCAAGGATAAATCTCCTCTCAGGGGTCTTTCAGTTCCAGAGGAGGCCGTGGGGTAAGTGGAGCCAGGAGGCCTGGGGAGGAGAAAGCAGAAATGCAACATGACGGGGACTGGAACTAGATCTGCAGACAGTATGTTCCAAACTGTGGGTTTTGACCCATTGGAAGGTCATGAAATCAATTTAGTGGGCTGTGACTCACGTGTTTAGAACTGAAGAGAGAAAACCAGAGTGTATTGTATAAACGGTGTTTCACTGAATATGGGTGTTTGTGTGTGCATGTCAGAATTGTTGAGATGAAAATGTATTTCTTACCATGAGCTACAGTTTTAGAAAAAGGCTGGAACGCTGCTGCTCTGGAGAGGATGAACAGACACCACGAAGGGCCATCCCACCCAAAGGGCAGGGGGCTGAGACCCAACCCTGGGGGCTCCTGGAGGTAATCAGACCCTGCTTGATTTTGAGGGGAAAGCACTGGGTTTGGGGCCAGGCAGAGCTGCACTCAAATCCTGACTACCTGAGGTCTTGGCTTTGTCACTTGCAAGTCTTAAGTAATGGCAGTAGCGACCTCACTGACGGTGAGTCACCTAGCCAAGAGCCAGCACTGACAAGTTAGTGATGTTCCTCTCCAGCATGCGATGATGTTGGTTTGCAGGGCCCTTGGGGGCAGCAGAGGCCCCACAGGGGTTTCTGCCCCTCCTTCCCTGAGCCTTGCCTGCTAAGCTGCAGGGCCGTTGGCTACCGAGGACCCCCATCCTCGGCCCCATCCATCCCAGCACCTTCCAAGGTGAAGCTGAGAAATAATGAGACAGCAGCCTATCGGAAAGAGATCCAGGAGAGGAAAAAGAAACAAGTTTTATTTAAGCCCCAAACACTCGGTTAGAAAAACCGAAAAGGAAAGAGAGCAGGGAAGTGGGGAGAAGAAAAAGGACATTAAAAAAGAGAGAGACAGAGAAAACACAGCAACCCTTTTCCATTTAGAAATTGTCAAATTACACTGACAGAGGTCACAGAATATCCACAGAAGCCATCACTGCTACACCAACACGGGCCCTACGGGGTGGACCGGGCGGGGTGTGGAGCCAGGGCTTGCCCCGGGGGGCCCTGCCTGGGACCCCTCTCAGAGCCTAAGGCTCCTGGGGAAACAGCATATTGTGGAAGGGGCGGGAGAGAAAGCCCCATGCGAGTTACACAGCACAGCGGGTGGGGGCTGGGAGGACCAGGTACAAGGGCCCCCCCAGGCGATTCAGTTTTCTCTTGGTCAAGCACACACTGATGGACAGAGCAGCGAGGCGCATGCAGCTGGGGAGGCATTGGCGTGCTGTGGGCTTTGAGAGGGCTGCAGGGGTGGGGGCTCGGGAGGGCGGCCGGAGCGAGTGGTGCAGGGATGATGGAACACACCCAGAGGCACTTCCACACACCTGGGTTTACACGCATTTGCACACTCATGCGCAGGTCACATGCACCGCTACGTCCACACATGTGGCCCACACACAGACAAATCTCTCGCAGCTACACCCGTCAGCACACACACATTCCATGCGTTCTCACACACAAAGCTCTTCTCCACCAGTGTGCAGGTGGGCACGTGCTGATGCCCGAACAGGTTATACGCACCAACATGCGCACACCTCCCTGAGCACGGGTGCGGGAGGTCACACCCATGCACACACATGCTTCTCCCCGCACATGGGTAAGCGGACTTGTGCCAGTGCACACACACACACAGGCTGCACGCAATTCCACACAAATGCCTCCAACCCGTAATGTGCAGGAGCCAAAGTGAAAGAAAGTTCTGCTAATCCCACTGGGCTCCACGTGAGCAGGTGGGGTGGGCCCAGGGTTCCCTCCGTCTGCCCCCTCGTGGATGGACACTCCCCCACTTCCCTCTCCCCCCACAAAGGGACATTCAACTCAAGACAATGACGGTGGGACACACATTCAGGTCACAGGGCTGAGGGTGGGAGCAAGTGAGAGTAGCAAGCAAAGAGTAATGGAGTGGAGGGAGGAGGGGGCACCACTCCCCCCTCCCCTCCCAAGTCAGAGGGTCTCGGTACAGCCAAATCAAACCGAACCTTGTCACTGGACCACAGAAGCCAGGCCGATGCGCCCACCCTCCAGCCCCTCCCCCGCCAAAACAGCGGCCAGGGAGAGTGGTTTTCTTTTTTTTTTTCTTTTTTAAATATTTATATATATTTATATTACGTATATTATATATATAATATGTAAATATATTTTTAAAACAATATAAAATGTTAAGACACTTCACTTAAATGTAAAGAGTTGCCTGCAATTAGAAGTAATTGCATCATTTATGAGGTCCTTTTTTTTTTTTCTGTTTTTCAGGGTATTTTTTTTTTCAGGAGGGATTTTTTTTTCCTCTTCTGTTGTTCTTTTTCAAAAAGGCTTACTTGCCTTTGTACAAAAATGATTCAAAGCTAGAAAACAAGGATGAACCAACAAAAACAAAACAAAAAATAAAGAGAGAAATGAAGATACACAGCCCAATCTTCCCTCCCTCCCCCAACCCTCAACAGCTCCCCCAGGCTCTCCTGAAGAGAGGACCTTCCCACCAGGTCCTGGGGTCGAGGAGGTGCTGCCCCTTCTGTGGCTCCTTCTTTCTGTGCTTACTAAGGGAGATTAATCCCAGCCCCCCTCCCCTGTGCTTACCCCACTTTGTGCTCCAAATAGGAACCCTGCTCCTTGGGGATCCCCGCCGTCTTCTTCCTCCTTCCCCACCCACAGAATCTCCCTGCTGGCTCCTCTGCCCTCTGGGGAGCCAGGGCTGAGAACCAAAATTGGTTTCTCCCTCCCATCTCAGGACGTGGCCACTAGCTGCACTGTGGACAGCTTCCACAAGGTGGGTGTCCGGGTTGGGGGTGCTGGCTGACTGGTCAGGCCTCAGGTACCGTCAAGGATCTCCCCAGAGATCACCAGCTCCACGTTAAAAACTGTGTCTTACTCCTTCCCTGAAAACCCTCAAATCTCAAAAGAGGATGGTTGAAGGTCAAGTCACCCTACCCTGGGGTCAGAGCCGTCCCCATCAACCTCCTCTGTATGCTCCCATTTCCCTTACAACTAGACCCTTCCCGCCCTCCAGGTCTCAAAATGTAATTATCTAGGCCCTTCATTCTCACCCACCCCACCCCCATTAAATAAGTTAATGTCATTTAAAGTGCTAAATTAGGAAACGAAAAGTATCAAATACCCCTCCTCTAGGCTACCCTCTCCCAAGGCAGTGTTCCCAGGGTCAGGCTGTCTGCTCAACCCACTGTCCACAGCCAGTGGTCCAAAAGGGTCCCTTCCCCACCTCGGCACAGGCCGGTAGCCCCTCATCACAGGAAGGGGGTTCCAGGAAACCATCTCCCCTCCAAGACACAGACTCAATGGGCTCACAGACCCCTGAGGCCCCTCAACCTCTAAGGCCCCCTTCCAGCCCAAAAATCTTAACTCCAGGTTCCCCACGGCACAGGTGGAAGGGAGCAAAGCAGCCGCGCTCCATCATCTGGTCCCGAGCTCGCAGTGCACAGGTGGGGCGCCTCCAGGCCCAGCGTCTGCCTGCGACCCATTTTCCAGCTGGACAGCGGGGCGGGTCCAATGTCCAGGTTTTCCTCCAGGAAGGTTTCCGAGGAAGGGGAGGGGCATCTCGCTGCTCCAAGTCTCCGTGGCTCAGAGTTCATTTGGAGTGCTCTTGGGAAGTTGGGGGGCGGGGAGGTGGGAAAGGAGGGGGAGGGTACGGGAACTTCAGCATGGACTTGGACAGAAGAGCGGGGAAAGAGAAAAGGGAGGGAGGATGATAAGAAGTAGGCCATTTTGGAAAGGAAATCAAAGGTAGGTGGTGTGTTTTGGTTCTCAGTTTTACTGTTTTGTTCTTTTTTCTTTAAGAAAAAGAGTAAAAGATGATTGAAGGTGAATTATTAAACAAACAAAAAAAGAAACACAAAACCACCAACAGGGAATGAGTAGAGAGCAGTGAGAAGGGGTTGACACCCGTGGCAACCCCTTCAGAGGGTCTGGAGGGTGGGGTGGGGATGGGGTGGAGGTGAAGGGAAGTGCGGGGAGATAAATGGCAGGGGTCATGGAGGGGTCAGGCTGGGTGGAGGTGTGAGGGCGCTTCTAGAAGGAGATGGAAGAATTCCTCGCCCCAAACGAAGTCAATACAGGGATAGAGGTTCTGGAGGCCGAGGGCTTTTCTGAGACTGGGCTTGAGGTCTCACTCGACCCGCTCGTCTCTCTAGACGGTTTAGTGGCCTGGAAGAAAACAGGGTCCGGGGTCAGAGAGAGGAAGGGGGGCCTGCATGACGGCCCCCAGCTGAAGCCTTAAAAAATGAAAAACCTGCACATATCCTAGAGAAAATGAACTGCAAAAGGAAGAAACCAGAGGGGCATCTGAAGAGAGTGGCCCCCTTGAGACAGGGGAGGGGGCCACAGCGGGGGCAGAGAGTTGGACCAAAGGGCCTGGGGACCGGGTGGGAATGTGGGTCCGAGGTTACTGACAGGAAAGAGAGAGGGTGGAAGAGAGAGGCCAGAGAAGCACAAGGGAGACGCGTCGGGGCCAGCAGACAGGGAGACAGGGCGTGGGGGAGAGGACAGGAGGGGAAGGAAGAAATGAAACATTAGCCACCACAGGAGTGCATACCCCCCCGAAGCAGGGAGCGGGTAGGTGGGCTCTTAGCCCCCACTGGCCAGCAGCCAGGCCAGGGTCCCTTCCTACCTCACTCAGCAGGAGGCTGATTCTAAGCAGAAGGTTTTGTGGTAGCCTCGAGGAGTGAGCTTGTCCTCCCTGGGGAGCCCCTCTCTGCAGAGCCTCCCCACCCCCACCCTGGAGGAAGAGGCGCTCACTGCACAGAGCCTCCCTCCCACTGTGCCCTGGGTCACCGTTTCTCCAGCTTCCAGCTGGGCCTCGTGAGTAAGGGAGCTCACCCTGGGTGACAAGCCTCACATGCACCAGGCAGCTCTAAGAGTAGGAAACAGTCCAGTCCCTTCCCACCTCCAGCAACTCCCTCCCTGCAGGTCTGTACCATTCCGAGCTAACTGCCTCGCCTCAAGGGAATGACAGGCCACAAATGCAGATTCCCGGGCCTGCTCCAGAATCCACCTCCAGTGTGGGCACAGGAGCTTGCATATTATTAGGCAGGCACCCCAGGTGGTCCTGCTGCACCCTTAACTTTGAGATCCGCTGGGTTAGGGCTACACAGATGGGTTTTCTCCCTGTCCCTCCTGGCCTCACTTAGCTACTGGTGAGATAACTAAACCGTATTGATTAGAAAAACAAAGACAGGAAGGGCCCCGGCCAGGTGGCCCAGTTGGTTGGAGCATCGTCCCATACACCAAAAGGTTGTGGGTTTGTTTCCCTGTCAGGGTGTGTAGGGGAGGGAATTGATCCATGTTTCTCTCTCACATCAATGTCTGTCCGTATGTCTGTCTGTCTCTCTCCTCCTTCTCTCTAAAAGTCGGTGAACATATTATTGGGTGAGTCTTAAATAAAAAGACAGCCCTGGCTGGTGTGGCTCAATGGATTGAGCACTGACCTGCGAAGCAAAGGGTCACTGGTTCGATTCCCAGTCAGGGCACAGGCCTGGGTTGCAGGCCAGGTTCCTAGTTGGGGGTGTGTGAGAGGCAACCACACATTGATGTTTCTCTCCCTCTCTTTCTCTCTCAACCTCTCCTCCCTCTAAAAGTAAATTAATAAAATCTTTAAAAAAAAAAAAAAAAAGGCAGAAAGGAAGAGGACGGAAAAGAGAAAGCTGTGGCCCATCGCCAGAGGCCTCCTGCAGGTAGGTCTGGGCTGGGTCAGCCGGTTTCCCACGACCTACATGGTCAGCCAGCTGCTGGGTCAGCATCTATCAGATGCCTTGCAGGGGGGAAGCCAGACCTGGAGCAGCCGGGAAGGGAAATGAGATGGCATGCAGCCTGACCGCTGACCGCGAACCCGCCCTGATGCTGCTGACCATTTCTTCCTCCCCACGTGCACAGTGACTCCTCGCCTGGGGTTTGCTCACCACACTGCAGCCTGCTTACACTGCCCCCTCTAGGAAAATCCAGGCAAGTTCCCCATGAGTTGTCTGCCCCTCTCCTCTTGACTGTGGCCACGCACTCCTGACTCAAAAGGGCTCCAGGGCTGTCAGCACACTACCTTTCCGTTCACTCAGTCCTTTGCCAAGGGCCATGTGCCAGGCATAGTCCCTGCTCACCGGTCCCCAGGTCCCCGCACCTACGCCCGCAGAAAACTCGTTTAAAGGCAACGAAGAGTGCTTACTCCTGGTCACTCGCTCTACTCCTGCCCCTCCCCTCCCACCCTTTCCTGTTTAAAGTTCTTCCTCCCAAAGCCAGGTGGGAGAGGCTCGGTCCTCCCCTTGTCGCCTCACATCTCACGTCCCAGCTGTCTGAGTTCCTTCCGGCGGTCCTCCTTGTTTTCAGCCCATCTCTAGTTAACAGCATTTTATGTTCCTTCCCGTGAGCACTTGCTAAAAGCCTCCGTCCATTCCGAGCCTTGGTCTCTAAAACACCTGTCCCCTCCCCCACTTGGGCCTCCACCTGACTCCTGCATTCGCTCAGGTGAGGTGCCCTCACCCAGGTGATGCCCCCCTTCTGCCACGGCCAGTGCAAGGCCTGCAAACATCGGCGTTGGGCACAGTCCCCATAGACACCCCTCCCCCCAACACCTTCTTCTTCACGGAGACCTCTTATGGTTGCTCCGTGAGCATCTGTTTGGTAAAATTCTCTCAGGCCACCTTCCCTCCCAGGAGTCTGGCCGCAGCAACGGCCAAAATCCACTTTCCTGAGGCTGGGGAAGCCCCGTATCCACCTGTGCCTATGACCCTGCCTTGTGTTGCTCAGAACCCTCAGGTGACACAGCTGCTGTCTCTGCAAGTTCCTGCCACTGGCATTTCACCAGCCAGTCCTCTCCTGTTGCTCCTAATTTTGTCTGGAGAAGCAGAGCTTTGTCACCTTCGTGGCGGGGCAGAAACCTCACAAACGTTCAGCTTTCAGCCAAGGAAGGCTGGAACCATTAGCTGGGGCCCAGAGGGCTGAGCCCAGCATCCTTCCTCTTCCTGTGGGTCAGAGGTCAGCACCCCCTCTATGCCCTCCGCATGCTGACCTGTCCCTCCACGCCATGACACACAGATTTCCATACAGGTGCAGTCGTCCCGAGGCAGCAGACCCTGCTGGCGCCTCCCCCAGGGCCGTCCCCAGTGCCACCTCCCCCCCCCCCCCCCCCCCCCCCCCCCCCCCCCCCCCCCCCCCCCCCCCCCCCCCCCCCCCCCCCCCCCCCCCCCGGCCCACAAGCCCTTCGTTCTCTCTGCCTAAACCGGGCACTGGACTGTCAGGAGAGACGGGGCTTCTCCCAGCCCTCGGTGGGGGGATCCTGACAAGTCTATGGCTGAAGTCCCAGCTCTGCCACCTCCTCACCGCGTGACCCTGAGCAGAGTCTCTCTGGAGCCTTCCCATCCTCACCAGCAAGGCAGGGAAAACAGTCCTACAGCACCAGAGTCACATGAGATGATGCAACCGAGAGCGTGGGGCTGGTGCCTGCGCCCAGGACACGATGGACGGCTGCGATTATTGCTCATTGTGTCACCAGAACCCTGCAGGTCTGCTTTGTCTGTTTCTGTCTGGTTCGGTCCTGCCCCGTGGCAAATTCTGTCACCTATTCATTCTCCAGCCCAATAGCTGTTTACTGAGTGCCCAAGGGGGCCAGGCACTGCTGTAGGTGCTGAGGGACTAGCAGCGACAAATCAGGTTAAGCTCATATATTTAAAAATATGAAGTTGTTATGAGGATGAAGTAAGACACGTAAACTTGGTACATGGAATGTGTACTGATTATTTTCTATCTGCCTCTCCAATGCCCCCCGCCCCTCCGCAGTCCAAGTCCTGCCCTGTTCTGTGCCTCGGCTGGCTGACCCCCCACCCCACCCCCATGCCTTTGCTGACTAGCTTCTGGTTGGGTTTGGCCAGTGAATGGGATTATGGCAGGGTGGACAGAGAGCGGGGTGAAGTTTCTTCCCTACCACCTCTGTCCTTGGTGTCACGTTGCTGGCAGTATCCCCGCCCTCCGTAACCATAGC
Source organism: Micronycteris hirsuta (assembly GCA_004026765.1). NCBI lineage: Eukaryota > Metazoa > Chordata > Mammalia > Chiroptera > Phyllostomidae > Micronycteris > Micronycteris hirsuta. The sequence goes on along the minus strand of PVJI01000099.1, from coordinate 222,378 downwards.
TCCCGGGGCTCAGCTCTCACTGGGCTCCCTCAACTCTGTGCCTCCCTGCCCCCTCTCCCCAGGGAGGCCCAGCTTCCTGCTTCCACTAGTCCCTGGGCGCCTCAGCATCCCTGTGTTTTCCCCTGACTCTCTGGGCGGGCCCTTCATATGGTCCCTCCATCTGAGCCACCCAAGGAGACCCAGGAGGCACTCACCAATCTCCCGGCTGCCCTGCCACCCTTGGGTCCTGAGCACAATCCCAAGAGACTTTTCTCAGTCATGCTCTGTAGTACCAGGCACTGTTGCACCATCTCGGAACTCCCATCCTTGGCCCCCAATTTCTGTGCCTCTGGTCCTGGCACTTCTATTTCCCTCCCCCATCACTGTCCAAGGCAGCTTGGAGCCCCAAATGTTAGAACTCTGCCCAGCCCTTGTACAGGGTGACCAAGGATGGTGGTGACTCCTTCCCTTTGGAGAGTGCTTGGTGGCTTTCAAAGTGCTCTCCCATGCCCAGCGCTATGTGACCTCAGCACCTGCTGATGGGTTTTTGTCCCCAAGATACAGATGAGGAAGGAGCATGCAGAGGGCAGAGGACTTGGGCCCAGGTCACAGACCGACTGGGTATGGAGTGGTGTCCCGGCCCAGAGGACAGAGGGCCAGGTGACCCCAGGTGGCTGAGCAACTTGAGGGGGTGTCGGCGGGGAGAACCGGGTGGAGGGAGCCCGGCTGTCATGGAGTGCCCTGGGCAGCACGGGGAGGACTTTCTATTTCCTCACCCAACTGGGGCCGGTGGGCACAGCTTCCAAGCCGGGGGAGCGATGTCACCACATCTGCATTTTGCCAACACCCCTCCCACCCACAGGGCTGGGAAACAGGCTGAAGGAGACGGAAGTCACAGGGGAAGCGCAGAAGAGCCTGCATCTAGGTAACGGGGCATAAGGTGAATCCTTTCCCTGTCTCTATACAAAATTTCCACACAGAACATGTATTATGTATTAGAAATAAGATGCTTTTTTAAAGAAAGGCCCTAGAAAAGTGCACGTGAAAGCCATAGCGAGACCGGCGGCGGAAGTGTGAAGAGAGAACCACGATGTCTATGCAGGAGATGAGGGGAGGGAGGAGGGGGTTCCTGGAGATGCCCAAGCGTGGGCGGATACCTGTGGGGAGGTGACATTTCCTGAGGGGAAAGCAACTGGCAGGCTTGAGCTCAGAACAGAGACCTGGGCAGGGACAGATGGCACCTGGTGCCCAAGGAGAGGTGTGTGTGGTGTGAGGAGAAGAGAGGCTGAAGGGGAAGCAGGCACAGTGCGGTGAAGAGGGGGACAGAGGAGAACCCCCCACCGCGCGGTCAGGAGGGGGAGGTGAGGGCTGACAGAGGAGGACTAGAGATCAAGAATGGTGGGTGGCACAGCCCCCGGGGTGTGTGCCTGGGGTGGGCTGCTCCTTCTGTGAGATGTGAGGGGACACCGCTGCAGGCCACTGGAGACCTCGCCAAGCCCAGTGGTGAGGCTGCAGGGAGGTGGAGTGGCCTGAAGCAGAGGGGAGGGCGTGGAGGGCACGGAGGGGACTGGCGGGCAGGAGAGAGGGCAACGCACCAGGAGCCGTGTGCTGGGAGTCAGGGCGAGAGAGACAGCGGGTGGGAGGGAGGGTCTGATGAAGAGGGTGCAGCAAGTGTGTTTGGGGGGAGGGGTGTCAGACAGTCTGCATTTGAATCCCGCTCCACGGCTTGCCAGCTGTGTGATCTCACATAAACCCTCAGTTTCCCCGTCTACCAAATGGGGATGATAAGGACCTCCCTCAGAGTGGTGAGTGTGAAGTGACAGAACGTGTGTCTGGCACAAGGGAACACACCACGAACATCAGCCGCTGTTGTGGACACAAAGGAGGGACCAGCCTGGACAGGACACGTGGAACGCTTCCAGGGTGGTGGCGGGAAAGAGCTAGGGATGGGATTTGCAGGTGTACTGGGGAACCCACGAGGAAGACAGGGGGCCAGCGGAAAGCTGGTGAGGAGAGGCGGTCAAGGGGTGGATGGAGGGGGTGGCCCATCACCGCTGGATTCTCCAGGGGACCAGCAGGAGGCGGGACCTGTGTGCCCAGGGCTGTCCCAGGCCACGTGCTGGGGAGCTTTGGGAGGCCTTCGTCCCAGCCCTGCCTCTGAGCCACTTTGCTCTGCACCCTGCAGAAGACCCCTTCCTTCTCTGAGCCGTCCCCTCGGCTGGACTCACTCATTTCTAACCTCCTGCCTCTGAGCCTAGAACCTTCTTCATGGTACAGTTTCTGGACATTTCACAGCCCTGGCCCCCACCCCAGCACCCAGAACGGGGGCCGGACACACACGAGCTGCTGAGGAACATTCGCTGAACCAAACAAGCGCACGAAAGGTTGCAGAGCATCTAGGCCCAGGGCCACCCGGCACCTCTGACCCTGCCACACGCAGACCACAGGGTGGCAACACCCACGGTGCGGAGGTCAACTCTACACCCCAACCTGCTCCTTAAATCTGAAAGGGGGTGAAGCGCTCCTGCTGCTCCCTCTCCACCTGGGGGTCAAAGTCTCTCTCTTTTCTCGCCCTCCGGTGGACTGTCAGCGGGAACACACTGAAACCCAACACGAGCCTGAAAAGCAGATGCAAGCTGGTTTCTCCCTCAGCTGCGGGATGGCCTAGGAGCTGAGAGAGGAGCTGAGATGAGAGTGGAGCCCCAAAGAGCAGGCGGGGCTGAGAGTGGAGAGAAGGAGGCAGGGGAGAGGGGAGGGGCAGAAGATGAAGAGGCCCAGGGACCCAGTTATCCGGGCTGGTGGGAAAGGGAGTCTCCTCGTTCTCCCTCCTGCAGAAGCAACTGGGGAGGAGCCTTGTAGCGGGGAGGGGCCTGGTTGGGGACACACGTTCTAAACCAGAGCCAGAGCGCTGGGCTTGGGAAGGGGAGACGGCAGGCTGCTCAAGGGGCTGGCGAGGCAGCCCTGGCAGGGAGGGTCTCTCTGGACAGCGGGCGGGAAGGTGGGGGCAATGGCAGGAGGGGGCCACACACAACAGGAGCACACAGCACTGCGGGGGGGTGGCGGGGGCTGGATGGGGCCAGGTCCTGTTCCCCTGGCACCCCCTTACCTGCTGCTGGGCCTGGATCCTCATGTACTCAGCCCTCTGCTTGCCGTGCTTGCCTTTGTCAGGGCTGCCTGGCTGGCCCTGGGCTGCCTTCAGCCTAGAGGCCCCTGGAGTCACCACCTTCATGGGTGGCACACTGCCACCGCCACTCTGCAGGAAGAGGAACAGGGTTACAGTTGGAGGGAAATCACATGGGAACCCAAGGGCACCGGGTGGTGGGGGGGTGTTGTCTCTGGGGCTAGGACCTCTTCAGTGGGCCCTGGAGGCCCGCTCCTGGCTCCATGTCCCAGGCCAAGACTCAGACCCACTCTGAGGCCGGGTTTAAGGTCTCCCTGAAGGAGAGGTAACAGGGGCCACCAGCTAGGTCCCTAACCACTCTGCTCCCAAGAGAGAACTCTTGGGTGATTTCCTTAAATAGCTCAGAGACAGCTGGTGACCCCAGGGAGAGTCACTTCTAAAGTAAAGGTCCCTCATACCACCCCCACTCCCAGCAAGGGGCACCATCCTGAGCCCAAGAGAGCATGCCTGAGATTGGGGTGGGGGTGGGGGGTCTTTATAATGGCAGACAGAGCAGGACTGGCAGCCCCAGGCCCACAGCTTCCTCCTGGTGGGAGGATGTGGGTAAAGTCTCCCTGGAGAGGGATAGGTCTGGCCCCCTTGAACCACCCCAGGCACCAGCCTGTCCAGAAGGGCTCTGGGGATCCGGAGGTGCAGACAGAGAACAACAGAGACAGGAAGAGTCAGACAGGAGTGGGGAGGGGAGGGGGACGGGGGGATAGGAAAGGGGAAGAGAACTTTATTTGTCGGTTTACAGATACAGAGCAGAGAACTCCTGGTCCTTGCCGGAGCTGGACGGGCTGATCCCTAGGGAGGCCAGCTTCCCAGCCTCCTAGGGCTCTGCCTGCAAAGCCCACTGGGTGCCAGGCTCCCAGGAGGGTGAGAGAAGGCCGGGGGAAAGAGGGGTTGTCCGTGTTCCCACAGCCCCCAACTCCTTCCTGCTCTGAAGATGGAGAGACCGGAGCAGGAAGGCAGGAGGGAAGGATAGGGGATGAGGCAGCCACCTTGGGACTTGGGGGCAGGGGCGGGGGGCTGCCAGGGGGCCCCACGGAGGGGGCTGTGCCCATCTGGCTCAGGGTGGCTTCCAGCTCCCGGAGCGACTCTTCCAGGCTGTCCATCCGCTGGGTGGTGGCCCCCCTCACTGTGCAGCCTAGGCCGACAGCAGGCTGGCCCTTATAGTTCCCACTGCAAGGCTGGGCATCATGTCCAGAGTCCTTGGGGGTCTCCTCCGGGTGGGTCTCAGCAGCGGAAGGCTCCTGAGTCGTGTCTGGGGCTGGTCCCCGAGAACAGGGGACCCTGACCCCTCCCTCTTCTGAGCTGCAGGCCCCTGTCCCCAGACTCTGCAGAGGGGTCCCTTCCTTTTCAGGCATCAAACTGCTCCTAGGCCCGGAAGCCTCAGGCACTACCCCTGGTGGGGCCTGTGGGCCATCCCAGTCTCTCCCACTGCCAACCAGGGTCCGGGGTCTCGGGGTGGGGGTCGTTCTTGGACTGGGTTCTTCAAGCCTGGCTTCTGGTGGGGACGGAGGGTTGGGGGCACACTCCGTCAAGATGATCCGGGGGACGCAGAAGGCCCTGGGGCCTGGGGCAGCCTGCAGGGAAAGAAAGATGAGGGAGAAGGTGAAACCAAACCACCTGGGCTGCGGTGGGGGTTAGACAATGGGGGAACCTAGCCCCTTCCTTCCACAGATGGGGACACAAGGCAGGGAAGGGGCCTGAGTTAACCCAGCAGTAGAGGTACAGCTGGGATTAGAGCTCACGCTTCTTTCCACCACACCCCCCAGCCTCCCACTGTCCGGCAGAGACACCGGTTCATCTAGAAGCACAGATACACGCTGATGTCTCATTGCCCACACCACATTCGGGTGCAGGCCTCACAGGTACTCCCATGGGCTTGCCCACCCGTGCGGTGGGGTAATCATACGAGGGGTGGGCGGAGAACTGAGTGAGCTCTTGTGGGCATGTGCTCAGAACAGTGCCTGGTGCATCGTCAGTGCTTAATGAATACCAGCTATTTGTTGAATTGAACGGAATAATGGCGGCCAGCAGCCCCGTGTGGGCAGAGACCAGATGGCGGTCTCTGGTCTCAGAGGGTTCGGCTCTCATCCTCATCACAGGCCAGAGACTCCCGGTCCTTCCACCCCCAACTTTCTGAACTTCCTCCAAGGGTTTCACAGTCACGAGGGGAGGGGCTCGGCCAGGGCCCTCTGCTGCACACAGGCTCTGGCAGAGCTGGGGCCCTTGCTTCTGTGTGTACATCCTCGCTCTGGCTCTGGTAGGGGCACAAAGAGATCCCCCAAACTGCAGGAACCCTGGTCTGATTCTGAGCGCCAGTTTTGTGCCAGGCTCTGTCAGGCATGTCTTCACCTTTAACCCTTACTGTGACCCACGGAATGGCTCCTACTCTCGTCTCCACTTTGTCAGTGAGGAGATCAACGGTGAAGAGGGTCACATGATTCACTCAAGGTCATTTACCCACAGCTAGTTAGTGGCAGAGGCACGATTTGAACCCAGGTAGTCTGACTCCAAGTCCAGTGCTCTTTCCACTAAAAGGAGCCATAGGGCGACTTGTGGGGGGCAGCAGAGTCCCCCAGCCTCCCTCCCAAGGCAACCCACCCACCCTGCCACCTGCTTACCTGAAGGTGACGGTGCAGACTGGGAAGGCGGAGAGGGTGACCCACGCCTGCCCGACTCCACTGCCCGATGGCGCCTCAGGATGCAGAGGGTGGGCCAGGCCCCAAAGGTCAACGGAGGGGCTTTGCCCACTGGACCCCTTCGGGATCGACACCCAGAGCCAGAAAGGGACAGGGGCTGGGTGCCGAAGGCACAGCCCGCTGGGGGCAGCCCTTCCCTACTGCTCGTCCCCAGATGGCCCCTCGGACGGCTCTGTACCCATCCTCTGCCCAGCAGACAGCACTGTCTACCCATCTGGTGCCTGTCTGCTCCCCCTGGCCAGGAAGACAAAGCAACACCAGGCCTCAAGCCAGGCCAGAAATCACGTGGTGACCAGCACGGAGCCCACTGTGGGCCAAGGAGAAGCAGACGGGTCAGGTGAGCCCATGTGTGCATTGGCGGCTGCCCTTGGAAAGCAGGGCCCTCCTGTCCCACTGTGACTGAGCAGTGGGAAAGGTTCCCAGACCACACCCCACACCCCCACCCCCGCCTCACCCAAGGTCATCTTCCCCAAGCACAGCCTCCTGGGGGTGCAGACAGCAACTCCACCCCCAAGTTCCCAAGAAAGAGTGAAGAGGAAATAAGTGCAGCAGGACAGCAGCAAGGACTGAAGTTAGAGAGAAGGAAGAACTTCCCAATGCCGAAAGATACGGAACCAGCAGCCAAGGAAGGGTATGAGTTTCTTCCATTCCAAGCTCCCTGACCAAGAGGGCACAAAGGGGCCATGGATCAGAGGGAGGCTGTAGCGGAGCTCCCCCCGTGAGTTCTGGCCCCCAGTGCAAGGTATAGATTCTAGCGGGAGAAACGGAGGCCCTGCCTGGCACAGGCAGCAGAGTAGGGGGATTGGAGGCAGCAGAGCAGGAGGATGGCAGGGACTAGGCAAGGACGCAGGACAAAGATTTTCAGTTGGACCTAAAGTCCTCTAGTGAGCCAGGTCCAGACTCCCTCGTGGACCCCGGCAAAACCCAGACTGCAGGCCAGACCTAGACTCGGGTCGCAGATTGGAACAAAATACCCAGGCCACCACGAGCCGACTTGGAATCAAGCCTGTAAGAAAAAGCAGACCCAAGGGATCACTGGATACCAGCCTGCTGAAGTCTCAGGAACGGAAGGCAGGGTTACCCGCCTGTCCTTGAGCGGGGGAGGGGGTGATTCCACATGGGTGAGGCTGTGGCAGTGGCGGGGACCCAGGGATGTGACTGGCATTTTAGCAAGTTAGCGTGACAGGTGAAGACAGGAAGCTGTGGAGGCACAGGCAGAAAGAGCCGTGAGAGGTGGGGGGCAGCCCGTTACCTTCCATGTGGGACCTGGGGCTGAGCCCCCAGGGGACCCGGGGTCCTGGGGGGACAGCAAGGTAGGGATCGGCTGGCGGCGGGGCGTAGGGGGGAGGGAAGGCACTGAGCTTCTCTCAAACACCTGGGGAGCAGAAGGCGGGGGAAGGTTTGGAGGAGGGGTGCAGGGAGGACAATAGGGGTGCTGGCCTATGGCACTGGGATCCCAGCCTCACTTTGGCCCCTCACAATGGCCACTGGCCACCCGGCCCCCCGCTTTGCCTCTCCTCCAGGAGCCCTGGAAGCCCAGTGCTTGCAGCCACGCGGGATGGGTGGGCTGAGAACACCGGAGTATGAGGGGTTGGGGACGAGGGCATCAAATGTTCAAACACTCGGGGATGATGGTCTTGGGGCATGGCGGGGGTGGGCCTCAAAGACTATGATCAAAACCCTCAAACATGCAAGGAGAGACTTCAGGACCCCTCCCCCATTTACAGTGGAGAACAAATTGAGAAGGGTGGGGCTCTGAACAGGCCAGCGCTCAGCGGGAAGCCCAAGAGGCCAACCACCTGGCCCAGCCCAGCCACCTCACCCTGGGGCCCGCTTGGCAGGGAAAGGGAGCGGGGGCTGGCTGATGACTCGGGGGCCAGTCGCACCCCTGACCCACCTCCAGCTCTGCGATGATGCGGTCCTCATCGTCCTCATCCTTGATGGCAGAGGCCATGATGGGTGGTGTGGAGGCCGGGCGGGCCACCTCGGACACCGTCCGGCGCAGCTTCACTTGGGGTTTCTGCACCTCCAGCTCCTCGGACTCGGCCTTCTGCAAGGCCCAGGCCCCCGTCAAGGCCAGCCTCTGCACTAGCTCACCTCCTGGGCTCCATGGGTTCCAGACCGCATCCCACCCGCCCTAGCTCCTCATCCTTCCAGAATGGCCCCTTCCCACGGTGAAAGCCCAAGTCAGAAGCAGAGCCACCATGGACCTTCCCCCTTCTTTCCTTCTACTTCCTCTGAGAGACGGGACCACCCAGAGGATCTGCAGAGATCACTGCAGGCATCCCCCTAACTCAACTTCCTCATCCCCTGCCCGAGCTGGGGGTGGTACCTTGATGAAAGCTGAGTCCTTCTTGCTGGTGACCACAACCTCTCCAGTGCGTGTAGTGGTCAGGCCGTGGGAAGAGGGGAAGCTCCGGCGGGGAGGGGGTGGCGGGGGCGACTTAGAGGGCTTCTCCGTGCGGTATCGGGGCACCGTCAGCTCATCTGCAGGCAGCCAAGGGGCTGGAGGTCAGGGAACCTGTAACCCTGGAGTCTGTGAGCCACATCTGACTCCAAGGGGTAAACCTTGCTTCCTCTTCCAGGGAGGAGGGGAGGGGAAGGCTAAGGGGAAAGGATCTAGGCTCCCTCCTCCTTCTCTCTGACCTCCCCCTGCAATCCAGCCCCAAACCCTGCCGCTCCACCTCTTACAGGACTCTCACCCCTCCCTACTCAAAGTGTGGGCCATGGACCAGCAGCACCTGCAGCTCCTGGGAGCTTGTTAGGAATGCAGAAGCTCAGGCCCCACCCAGAGCTGCTAGACCAGCAGCCAAATCCTGACAGATCCCCCGGTGATTTCAGGGGCACATTCAAGTTTGAGCAATGCTGCTGTAACTCCTCTCCCTTCCACCTGCCCCTCAGCCCCTGCCCTAGTGTGGATCTGCATCCTTTTCCCATCGAGGGAGAACAGTAACTATTGCAAGAGCCTGACCCTGCCCAGCAGGCTCTCCCTTCCCCCAGTTCTGGCAGCTGGGGCTGTTCCCAGGGCAACCTGCAGAACCATTGCTCAAACCTGACATTCCTCTGCTTTTCATCCTCAGTGACTCCCCATTACCCCAAAACACATCCAAGCTCCTTGGCCCAGCACCCTGTGCACCTGCCAGTCTTTCAGCCTCGGCTCTGCTTGCTACTGCCTTGCCTGGGCCTGCTGGGCATCAGTGAACACATCCCTCCAGGCGTCTGCACAAACTGTTTCCTCTCCCAGGGAAGCACCTACTCGATTTCAAGACTCCAGTGGAAAGTGCCCTCCCAGAGTCTCCTCTGAGAGGTTCGACAGCAGAGCTCACCCTCACATGGCATTTAGCACCTCGTCCTACCTCCAGTTTACACGCTAGCTAGGCCCGGGACAGGTCACATGACCACACTGAGCTCAGTGCCATCATCCATGAAACAGGAAAGACTACCGTGACTGCCTCCTGGGGTGGTTGTGAAATTATAAGAATTAATATATAGAAAGCATTTGGGGCAGTTCTGGTCACACAAGTGCTTGATAAACGCATATGTTAGGATTATTCCTTCATTAAATTTTAAGTTCCTTAAAAGTAAGCAGTGTCTTATTCCTCATTCCCAGCACCTAGTGCACAGTAGGTGCTTAACAAATATGTGTGGCAGGGATGAATGAATGAATGATGGTTGCCACTTCCGGTTCAGACTCCTGCCTGACCTGTGAGTTCACAGGCAGGGGGTTCAGGGCGCGTGCTGGGTCCAAGGCGCAGAAGGATGGCTCTGTGCCTGGACCTGCCCCTCCCCGCTTCGAGGTCCTCTCAGCAGCAGTCAAGGAGGTGGGAAAAGGCCTTGACGGAGCCCAGCTCTAACCCAGCCTCTGGGTCTTCCTCCAGTGGCTGCGGGTCAGGCTGCTGATGTCCCAGCACCTCCCTTCTCCAGCAGCCTGACCCCAAAGGTTCCACTCGCACCTGCCCCCCACCCCATGAACCCAAAAGCTCCTGTAGACAGGAGGTGCTCCCCTCCTCTGGGCTCTTCACCCACCCCTACCTCCCCCATACCTGAGCCTCTCCTTCCGCTGGGCTCCGTTCGGGGGGATGCCTTCTGGCCGTGGGGGACTTTTGGGGGCTTGTGGTCAGAGGTGGGGGCCAGGCCTGGGTGGGCCTTGCTTGCACAGTCCAGGTCCGGGATGGCCTTCAGTAGCTCTGCCTGTGTCTCCTCCAGCAGCCGATTGATGTCCTTGGCGCTGTACTGGGTCAGGGCTGCCCGCTTCTCCTCCCAGTCCCTCTCAGCAGCCTTGAGAGGAGGGGGCAAGAGTCAGGACTACAGTGGCTACGCCACACCTGGGCCTTTGGGGCCTCAGCCCCTTCCCACAGCCATGTACGCAAGGAATGGTAAAGCAAGCCCCACATTCGCTCCAGCTCCCTGAGGATCCCTGGACTTCCTAAATATTACATGCTTTCTCTGTGAGTCTGGAATGTCACCTTTTTGTACACGGCTCTCCAGATATAGTTAGACCTGTTTTGGGACATTTCCTTTTGTTTCATTGACTACATAGTCTATTCTTATGCAAACACTGCATTGCCTCAAGCATTATAACTTTACAATATGCTTTTCTGTCTAGCAGGACAAATGTCACCCATAATATGCTTCTGAGACTTGCTCTTCCCCCAGGGAAAAGTAGCCATGATGTGTGTGCACTTCCAACCTAGGATGGTGGTGAGAACGTGAGCCCAGCTGGTCCCCCATCCCGGCCCAGTACCTCAACACACACAGCCTTGTCCACGCTTCTCTTGCCAGGCGCGTCCAGGCCTTTGGTGGGGTTGCCCCCCTTGGGGGTAGAAGGGGCTCCCTCAGGCGGCCCACTCAGCTCATGGAGGTTTAGCGGAGGGCTGGTGGGTGGCAATTCAAAGTCCAAGCTTTTGTTGAAGTCAGTCTCGGCTGTCACCTTCTTGGGGGACTGATTCAGGAGGTTGTTGGGGGGTGGCCACACTCCCTCATCCACTTGCCTGGGGTTGGAAGAGTTAGGAGCTTCTGTGAGACCAGCGGGGTGGTGGCCCCATGGAAGGGAAGCCTGGCCTGAGGGAGGCAAGGTGGAAGGAGGGCTCTTGGATCTTGTGGGACAGAAGCAAGGGCCTGGGGAGGAGTAACTGCCCCCAGCATTAGGGACAGCCAGGCCTATAACAAGTCAGAGTTGAGGCATAGCTCCAGTTGTCACACCAGTGACCCTTAGGGGAGTCAGGATAAGGGGTCCGGCTGATCTATCAATCTGGGCCCAGCGCATGACCCCAAGGAAAACCAGAGGTCAGGGAAAGAATGACCTTCGGATCTGGGCCAGCATGTCTGTGACCCCACGGCAGCGCTTGAGCAGCCCGTCCAGGCGCTGTGGCTCCTCCTTCAGGAACTTCACAGCCTCCACCTCCACGCGCAGCACCACCCGCATCTTGCTCTGCAGGCCTGGGAAGTGAGCTGAGGGGACCACAAGCAGTGAGCGCAGCGGGGAGCAGCTCAGAGGCCTGGGAGAGTGGGCCCCAGAAAGGGCGGCGCCTGGGGTGGTGGCGGGGGCACAGCAGGGGCTCCCACCTGGACCACGTGCCACATTCACTGGCCCCCAGGCTCACCTTTGAGCTCAGTCAGCGTCTCCCCGAGCTGTTTCAGCACCAGTGCCTTCTCCTCCAGCTCAGGCCCGGGCACCAGCCGGTGGTTGTGGGAGACATCCCTCTGGATCTTCTCCACCGACTTCTCCAGGTCACTGCAGCCACAGAGAGACCCTCTCAGCCCCTCTGGCCCCAGCCCAGCCCCCTGACATTGGGCAGCTGGAAAGAAATCAGGTCACCATCAGATCAAAATTAAAAGCCATCCATCAGGCCACATGCCCAAGTGAAATCGGAAATGCCAGACCTCAGAGAGGAGACTTCAGAAGAGCTCCCTAACAGGGGCCCTGGATCCCCTTTTGAAGTTCTGATCTTTAGCCACATCAGCGCAAATCTCTGTCGCTATAACTTGCATCTTCTGATTCTCATTCTGCCAAAGGAGCAGCAGAGAATTTGGCAGCCTTTCAGAGAGCTGGAGGCAGCAGCACGTGCCCTGGAGGCTTTCTTTTCTCGCAGGGTGACACCTCCATGTCCACCTACCTCTTCTCAAATGGTCCACACGCTCAGCCTCTTTCTTTGAGGACAAAAGAAATGCTTTTGATTTTCAGTGGGCTTATGCTGTGCTTGTCTCGTTTTTAAACCCCACATCTTTCTAAAATGTAAACCAGACCAAGTCACTCCCCACTGTGTTGAACCCTAGATGGACCCCATCATTCTGAGGGTCAAATCCAAACCTTTCCAGGCAATCAAGAAGGGCAAGAGGGTGAGAGCTGAAAACTTTAGTCAGAGTCAAACAGATCCAAATTCCAGCCCCAGCTCTGCCCATGCCCGCAGAGAGACCTTGGACAAGGGGCCTACTCTTGCCAGGCCTCAACCTCCTCATCCAAAATATGGGGGTGGTATGAGTTCCTCCCTCCTGGGGCCACTGTGAAGATTAAATAAGCTAATGCAAACAGGAAAGGGTCAGGGAGAGGTAAGGCCCTGAGGGCCGCTCTTGTTTGCCCTCCAGCCGCATCTCCTGCCCTTGTCTGGCTTGCTTCTGTTTAGAACCATCCAGAATTTCTCTGAGGTCTTTGTATGGGCTGCCCTCTCTGGGCCTTTTTAATGCCATGTCCTCTGCCTCAAATACTCCGTTCAACATACACACACACATGCATACATGTGGACGTGTGACTCCCACTTGTCCTAAGGTCTCCATGGGAACCTCCCCGACTCCCTACACTCGGGGTTGGGGTCTGCTTCCTGCCCTGCCAGCCCCTGGCCCCCGCCCCCTGTTTGCTGGACTGCGCGGCTCCAGGCAAGCAGGCAGGAACCATGCCTTCCGAAGTCATCTCCGATGCTCGGCACCTGGCAGCGGGCCTGGGGCAGAATAGCTGTCCGGTAAATAATTGTGGAACGAATGATTAAGAGAAAGAAAGAGCTGCCGATCTCGATGAGACCTCTAAAAAGGAAAATAGAACACAAAAAGGAAGAAAGCAAGAACTGCTGCCTGGGTAGGTCATCTCAGCTCCGTCCTCACGTCCCTGACATCACGGACGTCACTGACGTCCCTCACCCACACGCACTCCTGTCAGGTCCCATCGGCTGGGCGTGGGCTCAGCTCTCTGGGCGGGAACAACTGCTGAAGCTCAGTTCTACCATCCAACAGATTTGCTCCCCAACAAAGCTCTGTGTTATCAGCACATCCCATCAGCATGCCTTCTACAGCTTCATCCAACTGGTGGGTAAAAAGACCAGGCTGGAGCCAAGGATAAAACCCTGCGACTCAGCACGACCGGTTTAGGAGCTCCCACGTCCTACATGTATAGTATGCCAGGTGCCACATTCAGCCCTTCCCTGTCTTGACTTTATTTCAACCTTTCTCATCTCACGGCACACATGAACTCCTTACCAAAATTCTGCGGCACACCAAAAAATATATGTTTTGCTGGTCTGATGAAAAATAGGTCTAATTTTGATTCATTTGCACCAGATGGCTATCATTGTGTTGGATGTTGTCATTTTTTTTTTAATTTGACAATCTAAGGGAAAAAAAGGTCGGTTTATTGCACGTTTTAAAAATTCTTGTGGCCCATCAACGTGCCTCTTGTGGCACGCCGGTTGAAATCGCTGCCCTAGTTAATAATCCTCACAACAGATTCTGTGAGTGGGAACCGTTGGTACCTCCAGGCTACACGCAGACAGACAGCAGCTCAGACATCGGACTGCATTTCCCAGCCTCCCCGGCAGTTTGGAGTGGCCATTCAACTGAAGTTTAGCCAGTGGAATATCAATGAAAGGGTTACATGCTGCTTCCAGCCCTGGCCCATACAAACCTTCCATATAAGCTCCTCCACGCTCTTTCCCTCTTCCTATTGGTTGAAAGGCAGTGACCCTGTGGGTGATCTTGCACATACTGAAGATGGCCAAACCTCCATTAGCCCAGGTCCCTGAACAACTGCAGGGAGGAGAGCCGTTCCACTAACCCACCCAATGCTGTTCCATGAGAAAGAAAAGTATGTCTATTATTTTGGAGCCATTATACAAGTTATTCTAGCAGCAACCCTAAGTAACTAATTAGCCACCTTAACTAATACGACTGGTTTTGGCACTTGAAAAAAAAGAGGCTCGCCCTGGCCAGATAGCTCATTTGGTCAGAGAGTCATCCCAATACGCCAAGGTTGCAGGTTCGATCCTTGGTCAGGGCACACCCAAGAAGCAACCGATGAATGTGTAAATAAGTGGAAAAACAAATCGCTGTTTCTCTCTCTCTCTCTACCTTCCTCTCTCTCTCAAATCAATCCATCAATCAATAATTTTTTTTTCAGTTTTAATGTTTTATTACGAATAAATTGTCTCAAAGGTCAATATTGCATTTTCAATATAAGGCAACACTGCACAGCTTAATTTCAAAGGATGAAAAAAACACTAACTTCTAAAAATATGGAACGCTTCACGAATTTGCGTGTCATCCTTGCGCAGGGGCCATGCTAATCTTCTCTGTATCGTTCCAATTTTAGTGTATGTGCTGCCGAAGCGAGCACTCAATCAATAAAATTTACAAAGAGACTTTAAAAAAAAAGGCTCAGGGAGCTTCATGTGGGAGTGGCACCTGATTGGCTCAGGTACACCAGTTTTGTAAAACAGTCACTCCCACATACCACTCCGAGCAGGAAGAGACCCTCATGTGAAGGGGGATGTGGGTAAGCCTTTAGGAGAGGAAACCACTGCAACTCTCAGGCAAAAGGAACTACCCCTCCAACCTTAGGCTCAGTTAGCACATTGATTTTGGGGCCCTAACTTGGGCAGGCTCTGCACATGAGTCCCTCACCAGTCCACCTCTAGATACTGGGATCAGAAAGTGGGCAGGCTTTGCAGACCCAGGTTTATTCCTGGAGTTGCCGAGAGGGGAGAGTCGGGACAGACCTGCTGTATAATCTGCAGGGCCCCATGCAAAATGAACCCTAGCTAGAAAATTAAGAATTCTTCCCTGGCTGGTGTGGCTCAGTGGATTGAGGGCTGGCCTGTGAATCAAAGGGTAGCTGGTTCGATTCCCAGTCAGGGCACATGCCTGGGTTGTGGGCCGGGTCCCCAATAGAGGGCATGCAAGCGGCAACCACACGTTGATGTTTCTCTTCTTCTCTTTCTCCCTTCTTTCCCCTCTGTCTAAAAATAAATAAATAAAATCTTTAAAAAGAAAATTAAGAATTCCAAGACAGTGATAGCACAGCACTAAGCCAGGCCTGGAGCCCTTATGAGCACGGGGGTCCGTGTAACTGCACTGGTCACGTGCCTACAAAGCCGGCCCTGGGTCAGGGCCAGTTAGGCTCCAGAGGCCAAAGGGTCTCAATCAGCAGAGGCTGCCCCCAAGGGCAATGCCTACACAGAAATCAAGTGCTTGGCTGTAGGTATAGGTGAGTGAGCCAAGCTGAATGAAGCATAGCACTGGCCTTAACTTCATGCAAGATTCCTGGGCAAGAAGGTGGGGCAGAGCAAACGTACAAGGGTAAGACAGGGCCTGTGGGCCACCTAATGCCCGGGGAGGCTATGGGAGCTGGGCAGGCAGGGGCCTCATGGCCAAGCTGGAACCACTGCAGGGCTGGTATGTAGCCCAGTGCAGGCCCCACCTCGAAAAGGCAGGAGCCCCCTGCAAAATGGGTGGAAAACCCTGCCAGAAGCAATCTATTGCGCCCCAAGCTCTCTCAAGTGAGCAATCTGAGTAACACAGCAGGGGGAGTGAGTCTGCGTGTTCCTAGGGAACCAAAGGCCCAGAAAGCGGAGGACCAGACACTCTTATGACAAAAGCATAAACCCGTCCTTTCATTTCTCCTGCCTTGGTGTTTTTATACTTCCTTTCATTTTCCTTTAATGTCTCAATAAAGTCCCCTTTGAAAATTCCAACCCAGTTCCTGTATGCTAAGTGAAAAGGGGCAAGGAGAGGACAGACAAATCAGGTAATAGAATTCCCTGGGTTGGGGGATGGCAGCTGCGAGTCTACTTGGAGATCTCACTGGACTTGTCACTAAGTTTTCACACCCAGAGCGATGGAGTCAGCTTTTTTCTAAGTGGGAGGACCCCTTATTTCATCTCAGCTACGAGGGGTCATGAGGATCTTTGCACACACACCACTGTGTGGGCCCAAGGTTGAGGATCAGGGGCAGTTCTCAAGGAGCCCTTTGCAAGAGGCGCAATCAAATGTGACTTGGTGAGGAAGCTGGGCCCCTCTGAGCAGCCTCTCCTGGCTCCCTGAGTCACTGGCCAGTGGAACCCAAGCCCTCTCTGGAAGGAACTGCAAAAATCTTAATAGTGGGCACAGATGAGGAAGCTGCCCTGATCACACAGCCTCTCAGTGCTGGAGCTAGACTTCAGGTCCCCTTATGCCCTGTGTCACCAAGAGGGAGGCCAGAGAGAGCAGCAGGGCCTCTGTCTCTGACAAGGGAAGGCTGCATTGGGGGCGGGTGGGGGGTTGTTCACACATGGACCAACAGCGAAAGGCAGCTTGAGGAAGCTTCAGTGGTGCCAGACAATCGAATCTTGGCCAGACAGCTGTTTGCTAAATTTGGTTCAAAGGACTATCTTCTGTTAACCCTTCCATGTCCAAGCACGTGGGCATGGGGTGTTCTCTATTCCTCATTCCTCCTGGAAAAGCTAGAGGTGTACTAGGACGGGAGGAGGGTTTTTCCTTGGCTATACCTGGTCTCAGAGATTAGGGAATTGGAGTGCTGCCAGCTGTGGCTGGTCAGCACCAAGCTGACCAAGCTGGCAGCGCCTGAATTCTCCACCTGAATACTCTACTGGAGGATCATTTTACACAGGTCACAGGCCAAAATGAAAGCAGACAGAGGGCAGAGTGAAATCAGGCAGCTGGCCACATGAAAGTAAGGTGCAGGCCACGTAGTCTCCAGACTGTGGGCCATTAGGAAGAAAGACCATAGCAAGAGCAGGCATCAAGCCAGAAAAAAAGAAATCAGGAATTGTGCCAGAGGGTCAAAGGTTTGTGGGTCACAGAGAAATCAGGCCACACAGGAGAAGGAAATCAGGCTTCAGAACAGACCAACGTCACCTGTGATTCAGAAGGACGGGAGGAGCTGCGCCTCCCAGTGAAACCAGGCTGCGCGCCACCCTGGCTGCACCCCCAGCCCCAGCCCTCCCTCTGCTGCGGGGCCCAGCCTCACTTGAGCTGCTGGGTAATGAGCTCCTCGTCGTTGAGGTAGCGCAGCCGCTCCTCCTCCACCAGGGTGCGCTGTCGCTGCAGAGGGTCCTCTTGCCGACGCGCGGCCTCCGACACGCGCATGCTCAGCTCCGCCTCCGTGCCCTTCAGGAGCGCGCGCAACGACTCCAGGTTTTGTAGCTGCCGAATGCAGATGGACCGATGGACCAGGGTGGGTGGGTGGGAGGGGATGGAGCCACGCATCAGGGAAAGGGCCGGGAGGATGCAGGCAGAGGACAGCCCAATGCCGGGCGTGCTCCACAGCAGATGCAGCTGCTCGGCTGTGGCCGTGAGCAGCAGCGAAAGGGTGGGATGGCGGAAGGCAGAAGCCAAGAGCTAAGTTCTGGGGAACAGAGGCAGGAGGAGAACGGCATGGGGATAGGGCAGGAAAGAGTGCTGAGTTGGCCCATGCAGAAGGAGCGGCTGCATGACTGTGAAGTGAGCAGCAGCGAAGGGGTGGGATGGTGAGGGGGCGGAGGACAAGGTTACTATGCTGGGGAAATAGAGAGGCAAGGAGAACGGGATATTTGGGGGACAACGAGTGGCCCTATGTAGGGCCCTGCCGACCATGGTGCTGCATGGCCATGGCTTCGATGGACTCAAGCCCTGGGCTTTGATCGAGTTTTCGTGGCTGGGACGGGAAGACCAACTTAATCTTCGAACCCAATTCTAAGGCCAAGTTGGGGCAATGGTGGGTGTGGGTGAGATCTTATCCGTTGCCCAGATGGCAACTCTCTGCTCCCCTCCAGCCTGTCTCTGCTCATTAGTCTCACCTGACGGGCTCTAGGGCCCTCTGGAGGAGCGGGCACAGCGATGCCAGGCTCCTGACTGGGGGGACCATCTGCCAGGTGGGGCAGGGCGGGGGAGCTGATGGGATCTGGGGAAAAGGCTTTCACCCAAGGGAGGGGAAAGGAATGCAGGGCTGGAAGGAACTGGGATTTCCCTGAGTAATGACAGGAGGAGGTGGCTCAGTGAGCTGAATGGGATTTCTAGGCAAACGGTGAGGATTCAGGGAAAGGGAAGGAGGGCTCAGTGACGGGGCCCCAGCCAAGGGTACGGGCTTCATGAAAGAGGCACAGAAAGTCAGCGAGGGGGAAGGAACTCGAGAGGGGAAAGGGGAGAAAGCATTCAGAGAGGGCCCAGTGAGGGGGTGGGGCATATTTGTGGGAATAAGTTTCAGTGCAAGTGGGTGGGTCCTGAGGGGGCAGGGCAGGGGCGAGGTCCTGGAAGGAGCAGTACCTGGAGCTTCCGCAATTGCTGAAGCTGGCCGCGCAGATCACTGGTGCTGTTCTGGAGGCCACGCAGGTGCAGCTGCATCTGCAGACGGCTGATGGCACTGGGCTGTCCCGCAGGGGTGCTGCTGGCTGAGGGTGGGGGAGGGCCAGACACCGGGGTGGCCCCGCTGCTCCGGCCACCTGACCCGCAGGCTGCAGAGGGACCACAAGGATAGGAGAAGAACAAATCACAAGCCTTGGAAGGGCTAGGGTCAGGTCCCCCACATACAGTAGCGACAGACGCACGTGACTCTGACTCCCTGCCCCAAATGGTAGTCAGCCCTTCTGCGGGGAGCCAGGGCAAAGCCATCTTGGGCTGAGGTGACTGCTCATTCATCCTTTCATTCAAGCCCAGTGATATAGCTGTTGTTGAATCCCCCCTTTACAGACTGGGAATCAGAGGCTTGAAGAGTTTGAGGACCTGTGGAGGAGGAGGGAAAGGCCACTCACGTGCTGAGGGCGTGGCTGCTCCATTGGAGCCTTCAATCTTCTCGCTGTGACACAGGAAAAGACGGTTATCAGAGGGTCCATGAGTCTCCAGCTCCCCCCCCCCCCCGATCTCAGGATGGAGACCCAGAGAAGGGAAGGCACCCACACCCAGAGTCACACTGGCAGAGCTGAGCCCAGGGCTCCCGCTGCCCACTTTCCCTTCCTCTTGCCCCAGCCACAGGCCCTGACTGGTGTTGGTAGAAGTGCTCACCTGGGGGTCTCAGGCTCTGAACCTCGTAGCAGGGCACTCTGTACCAGGCCTGTGAGGCTGGCGATCTGCTTCTCCATGGCCTCCATGCGCTCCCTGGGGAGGATGGTGGCTTTGAGCAAACCCTTCTCCAGGCATTGGATCGCTCCTGCCCAGCCCCCACCCCCCACCCCACCCCCCGCCATCACACAGACAATTTTGAATTCCCAATACTTAAGGATCAAGTCCACAGCTGCTCCCCTCCCCCCATATAACACTGGTAAACCTGTCTACATCCAACAGGCACCCCCTCCCTCTGCAGCCTCACCCCTCACCACTGGCCCCCACCCTTGCATCTCAACACTGCCACACGTTTTCCACTTGTCTGGTACTCCATCCTCCCTGCCTCTTCTCTGAAGCCATCCCAGAGTCCCCATCAGCCTTGAGGGGTCCCTGTACGCCCTCCCAGAGGAAGTACAGGGATTTTTAAAATATGTCTCCCCCGCTAAACAGGGCAGAACTGGGTTTGCCCAACTTGGTGTTGACAGTGCCCAGTGCACTGCCAGGCGCACCGGCCACAAGAGAGCTGTGTGGATGCCAATCACTTCTTACCTCTCGGCTGCACTGCCTGAGGGCAGAGGGGGGCAGGACAGTGCCCTGGGGGCAGGACAGTGCCCTGGTCACCTCCTCCAGCCCTGCATCCTTAGGAAGGAGCTGCATGATGGGTAAGAGCTCCCCAAATCGGAGGCTACCTAAGCGAATGTGCCTCTCTCTCTCCCCATCCCTGTTTCTTACCAGCACCCCCGCCCCGGTGGACTTCAGCAGGCCCTGCGCTGGACAGCTCTCGGCTGCAAGTTCTGTCCGGGCGAGAACGGCACTAAGAGGTTCAGCCCGGATCTCGGTTAGGGAAACAGGTTCAGGGAACTGGTGTAAACCCAGGTTTCCAGAGTCCTTGTCTGGGGCCCTTTTGTCACCCATAAGGTCTTGCAAACCGAAATAAAATGTCGTGCCCATCTCTCCATTGCCTTCCCTGCCACATTGAAGATACCCTGGTGACGCCACCAGACTGCTGCGGGTCCGCAAAGGACTCCGGAGTCTCGGCGTCCAGGACACAACAGCCCTGCCACAGACTCTGCGGTGCCCCCTCTCCACCCCACCCCCACAACCCTGCGGCCTCGAGAGCGGCCCTCACCTCGTCTCTGTGTCCTTCGCTGCAACAGGCGGCCCGAACCCAACGAGCGGACGCTCCCCAGGCCCGGGGAAGAGCTCAGAAGGGGGGACTCCGGCTGTCGAGGAGCCCCCGGTGCTGCGGGTTTTGCCTCCAGGGCTCTCTGCGAAGACGGAGGAGCCCGAGTCCTTTCGGAAGGATTGGCGCACCGGTGAGCCGCGACTAGGCGGCCCGGAGTAGGGACTGTGAGGCGGCGGGGGGCCTCCGGGTGGCGCTGCCACGTCGGCCAGCTTCTGCGGCGACGAGGGGGGCAGGCGGAAGCCATAGCCATCCCCATAGAGAGGGCCGCCGCCCGCCGCCTTGTACAGGGAGTCCTCCAGGTCGGACTGCAGCGCGGCGGCCGAGTAGGTACTGAGCGAGCGCACTGAGCCGCGCTTGTAGAGGCCGCCGGCACCCGGGTAGGCGAACGGGTCACCGGCGGCCGCGGCCAGGCTCAGGCGGCCTTCGTGGAGCAGCCCGTAGGGGTCGGCGTAGAGGCCCTCGCCCTTCACCAGCACCATGCCGCCTGCCTTGTTCGCCAGGTCCTCGTCGGGCTTCACGTCGCGCCGCTCCAGGATGGCGCTGGGGCTGGGGCTGACGCCCTGAGCAGGGGGGGCGCCTCCCAGCCGCTCGGCCGCGTGGTGCACCGGGCTGCCGGCGTAGGAGGGTGGGCGCCCCCCGGCGTAGGAGAGGCGCGAGCGCGACGGGGAGCCTGATGGCAGTCCGGACGGCAGCCCGGACGGCAGCCCCGACGGCAGCCCGGAGGGCAGCCCCGGCGGCGGCGAGCCGGACGCCAGGTGCGGTGCAGGCGACAAGTTGTTGAGGCGCCGCGTGGGCGAGGACTCCCTCGACGCGTACACCATCTCTCTCTGTGCAGAAGACAGCCCCGGGTCCCCATAGGGCTGGTCACAAAGAGGTTCCATTGCTGAGGAGCCAGTGTCCTCCCCCTGACACTTAGAAAGTCCCTTCTGTTCTCTGCCTTCCCTCGCTCTGGCTGTATCATGGGCCCCTCTCCCACCAGGGCTCCCAGAATGCAGGAAGAAGCGGCAGATGACCAGGCCCAGAGGAGCAACCCACAGCCTACCCTACCGTGACGGGTGGGGAAGCCCAACGGGAAAGAGTGTTTCCTGGAAGAGTCGTCTAGAATATCTAGAGGCGTGTTGGAGAAATCCATGACCCCACCATTAATGGAGGCCCCCTCTGCTCCAGCCTCTAAGTTTTCTTCTCCAAAACCGGGCCTGGCCCCTGACGACAAGTTACTGTGCTCCCAGACCCTATCTGCCCAGCCTCCCCAATCCCTGGGCACCCCCAGCCATACCCGTAGATCCCCGTTGGTGAGGTGTGAGCCAGGGAAAGCAGCGTAAAGCGGCTCCTTCCTGTAGATCTTGATAATACTGCGGTCCTGGATGTCCCTGGAGGGCGGGGGAGGTTCGGAGGGTCACCACCTCCCCGCCCTGTGTTGAGGAGGGGCAGCTACTCCAGGTAGAAGGAAGAGGGATGGCAAGAGGGGCAAGGAGCCCAACCCCTGCCTAACTCCTTGCTCAGTGGATCTCGTGCCTCACGCTACCTGCCACCAGCACACACACCCAGCAGCCTCCACCCCGTCCACGTCCTCGGCCCCACGGCCAGTTTCAGGTTAGCTCAAGACTCCCAGAACCAGCAGCGGAGGGTGATTTAGAGGGAAGGGGGTGGGGCTGAGATGACCGAGGAAGGGGGCGGGGCGGTAGGGTTCCGGAGGAAGAGGAAAGACCGGGGTTGGGTCAGGAGGGGGCTGGGGAACGGCCTGCATAATCAAGCCCCCCAAGGAGGAGGAGTACACGAAAGCCCACTCATTCCACCCCCCTCGGGGCCACGCCCACCGGACATCCTCCAGCTCATAGAAGACGTTGCGAGCCTCGTCTTTGATGAGGATGGCGGTGTTGGGCGACTTAAGCATGCCCATGGTGAGCTTCTGCGGGAACATGTGCGCGATGAGTGCGTGCAGCGTGTCCAGGCTGCTGACCTCGTGCGTGATGTGCACCCGCCGAGTTTCTTCCCCGAACTGCAGGAACAGCACCCCTGCGAAGGAGACGCTGTCATTGCCTCCACCACCGCGACCGTCACTGCCACCACCACGACGGCGCTGCCGCTGGCCAGGAGAGCAAGGGGGCGCTGCGGCAGCCGCTCCGGTCCCGCAGAGGCAGGGTCTGAGACCCGACGCTGCTCCAGAGTGCAGATGCACCCAGGCACTCCTCATGCTGCTGACCTCTGCAGACACCTCCTTGACCCCAGGCAGGCTGGAGCCTGGGTGAGGAGATGGAATTGGGAGCAGGAGCAGGTGGGACAGAAACTGATGGGGGAGTTCTTGATGAGGGAGAGAGGGGTGGGAGAATTGATGGAGAGGTGATGCGGGAGAGGGAAGGAGGAGGGCTGGGAAGAGACACTGAGGAGGAAAAGGCCCCTGGGGGGAGGAGATTGCTGAGGGGTGGGAGGTGGGGAAGGGAGGCAGAGGCTTCCAGCAAGACGGTTGTGGAAGATGGAATGGTGAAGCGGGAGAAGAGTGTCATGGGGCAAGCAGAGCAGGGGGAGGAACTAGTGGCCGGGGGCGGAGCCAATGGCCGGGGGGAGGGTGGACAGGCTTGCAGTACCTGGTGAGCGCAGCTTGGTCTGGCTGGCTGAGCGGGAGAGGGGCAGGCTCTGTCGGAAGCGGTTCATCCTACTGAAGCCCAGAGGCAGCTCGGCCTCCGACATGGTCTCCAGCGACTCAGCCGAGGCGTAGGACAGCTTGGCCGCCTGGTCTGCCAGCCCGGGCTGGGTTCCCTGAGTGTGGCGTGAGCTGCGGGTCTGCAGAGGCAAGGCGGATGGAAGGAATGGAGACGAGCCCTTCCATCTGCCCACTGCCTG
The DNA here is from genome assembly GCA_004026765.1 of Micronycteris hirsuta. Classification (NCBI taxonomy): domain Eukaryota; kingdom Metazoa; phylum Chordata; class Mammalia; order Chiroptera; family Phyllostomidae; genus Micronycteris; species Micronycteris hirsuta. The sequence continues at coordinate 199,223 of PVJI01000099.1, read as the reverse complement.
CTGCCCCATCTGGGCCCTGGGAACCCCCACTAGCCAGCGGCAGACACACACACAGGAGGTTCTCCTGGATTCCAGACTTGGCTGTGTGGCTGCAGGAGAGTTCCCAACCTCTTGGGGCCTTGGCCTCCCTGGGATACCCAGCAGGTAAGGAGTGGGCAAAGGACTCAGGCACCCTGGGACCTCAGACAAGAAACCATCGGAGCGGGAGTGATGGGCACACCTGCTATTTTAAGCTTCCAAAGAACAACAACATAAATTTGTCACTGAGGTGAGCAGCAGAATCGTTGAGCAAATTGGGGCATTAGTTCCAGACATTAATTAAGCGACAGATTGGTGAGCGGCGAATTTACCCTTCATGGAGCCCAGAGAGTTGAGTTGGGGGCAGGAGGCAGGGCCCAGGGAAAATGCCAGGAGAGCTAGGGACCCCAGGATCCCAGCTCTGGCAGAGTGGGGTGTGGGGTGTGGGTCCTCAGGGAACTGGCCACAATGCCCTCGACTTAGGGTTCGCTGGGAGAACCGTCCCAAGCCCCTCAAAGCCAGCTGCAGCCCAGTTTCACACAGGTGGCCTATTACATGCAGCGCACATGCTAAGCCTAGTGTGATCCACACACACACATGGCATTAACTGCTAGGCCTCAGCCCCTCCCTGCAAGGCACACGCCGCCCCACAGCCAGCCAGCTCGCCTCCCGAGACACCACCCTGCACCCGCCACGGCAGCCTCTGTGCCAAAGCTACAGCTGAGGGTGGCGTCATGCTGGGGCTTGGGAATGGTGTCACCCCGTGACCATTCCCAACCCTGGGGACAGTTTGATCACTCTCTGTGTGGGGAAGGAGTCACCGTGGTTTCTATTGCACTTCAGGAGCCTACTTTTGGCTGAAGGCTAGGGCTGCCACTCAACCACAGCTCCTGCCCTTCTGCCCCGGCCCCTCACCCCAAACTGGTTGTCGTCAGAAACTCATTTAAGGGAGAATATAATGAATCAGATCTACAGCATCCCATGTTATGTACATTATATACATATATAGATTACATACACATATATGTATCACATACATATATTATCAGGAAAAATCAGGTTGCTTAATTTTATTGTTCTATAAAGTTAATTGCCCATTTTCAACAGCAAATCACTCAAAACCATGAACACTGGTTATCTCGGGGTCGAGACAGCTTCTCTCTTGCACGAGTTTGCGTGCCAGCCTCGCGCAGGGGCCGTGCTAACCTCCGTATCACTCTCGTCTTAGTGTGTGTGCTGCCGAAGTGAGCACTCTCTTCTTACCTCCTACGTTTTTCTGCTGGGCACATTTTGCACAATCAGAATGTTACTTTTATAATTGTTTTAAAAAAACAAACAAAGTACCTCTAAAAAGGAAACGTTTATTCTCCTCTCAGCTCTCTCCTTCCCCAAATCCTGATCAACCCCTAATTAATCTCCATCTTCCTATTAACTCAATTTAATGTTCCAATTGGATTAGCACTCTCGAAAAGAGAGGGCATCTTCCTCTGATGGGCGACGTGCCCCGCTGTCCCCAAAGTGGCCTCAAAGGCGCAGGGATGCGGAAGGACAGATTTGGGGACCTCAGGGGATACCCAACCTCAAGTACAATGCCCCGGCCGTGGGTGGGCATGGGTCTTGGGAGGAGGGAGGCAGTGTAAGAACTGGTGGGGACGAGGGAGACAGGAAGACGCCCACTCCCAGACTTTGGACCGAACAGCTCAGACCTGGGCTGACCACCAGAGCCAGACCGTGACCTTCTCTCTCACCTCGGCCCTGAGGCAATGTGGGAAACCGGGTCTGGTCTGGTGGTGATGGGGTTGCCAAGCAACTGGAAGGTCAGTGGTTGCCAGGCTGATGTGGACGAGGGGCTACAGAGCTAAGGCAGAATGAGCAGCGAGCAGGGATGGAGAGCAGGAGGTGACCACAGTGCCTGAGGGGCACAGCTGGGCTTCCAGTGAGAAGATGGAACAGCAGCGAGAATGAAGGGCAGCGAGGATCCTAGGGGCTGCTGACTTGTGCGAGGGCAGGACCCTGCACAGGAGGGCCCGGGGGAAGGGATGCCCACATTCCCTGCCCCATGGCCCTGTCTCCATCCTGGCCACCTTTCTAATCTCACAGCCTTCGTAGGAAACCCTCTTGAGAAGAGAGAAAGCCTGTTTTCAATTCTCTCCATCCCTGGGGTGAGACAACAGGGCAGAGGAAAGCGAAACATGCAGGAGGACTTCCCCATTAGGAGGGAGATGGCGAGAAAACAAAACAGTGATTCAAGCAGAGCTTGCCAAAGGTAGGGAAGGGGCAGCCACAGGAAGCAGTGAGCACCTGTCCCGGTGGGCATTCCAGGGAGCCCATGACTCCTGGTCTGAGGTCAGACAGAGGGAACCTTGAGTGGGGGCCCCAGACTAGGCTCAGAGGTTCCCCAACACTCCACAGACTGGGGCAGAATCATTCGGGGGCTTTCAAAGACACTTTCCAGGGCCCCACATTCCCTGAATCAGAATCTCTGGGATGTGGGCATGGGATTCAAGAGTCTGACAAGTCCCCCAGGTGATTCTGATTCGGGAATCAAGTCAGCACCCGTGATTCTAGAGACGGGTGACATAAGCTACCGTGGAGGGCTCCCTATGAGCCAGGTGCGGTGCTTGGGACATGCATGCAGTATCTCACTTCTTCCCTCCTTACGGCAGCTCTATGATGCACATATTATTGTACCATTCTACAGAGCAGAAACCGGGGCCCAGGCGCTTATGTAACTTGCTCAGGTCACCTAGCTAGTTAGTAGCAGACTGGAATTCACTGCCAGGTGGTGTGGCTCTCGAATTAAACCACTCCACTCTACTGCCTCCTCCAGAAAATCTATGCCTGGTGCCATGATTCTCTGATTCAAGGACGTCTTCTCTCTGGGAGAATGCGTGCAAACAAGATGCTTGGTGCAAGATGATACTGGGGACTCTGGGAGGGACACCTCCCAACCTGTCATGATGCTTGGGACTTGAGGGGCCCGAGAACGCAAGACACGAGCAACAGTCTAACTTCGTTCAGCTCTGGGCCTGGGTGCTACGGAAGATGGCAGAGACTCCCCACGGTGCTTCCCCATGGGTCCATAGGATGCCCTTGAGCGGCACACAGCTATAGATAGTCAAGACTCCCCAGACGAAGCAGGAAGGCCCCATCCCTGAGCTTAGCTTAGCCTTCCACCCGGGCAGCAGGTTTAGGGGTGCAGGGCTGTGAGTCTCTTGCCTGGCACTGACCAGCTCCCCATAGTGGAAAGTCAGAACAGGAGGAGGGACCCGTCACAGTCCCAAGGCCTCCCTGGAAGATGAAGCTCCAGGATCTGAGTTCAGAGAACAGGGCCCTCAGCAAGATTAGGGGATCCAGGCCCCTGCCTCAGAGCCAGCAGTCATGGCCTGGGAAAGCCTGAGTATCCCCAACTCAAAATCCCAGCAGAGGTGGCCGGAGCTCCCGTGCTGGGTCCACAAGCCCCTGGCAGGCAAACCCAGCCAGACTGTCTCAAAGCAGCAGCCACAGCCTGCAGCCCCGAGGCCCTCCGCCCGCACCAGAGGGTCCCGTGCAGCCGCACACCCCTGTGCAAAGCGTGTGCAGGGAGAGGTCGGGCAGGAGAGCACATGCAGTTGTCACGGAAGCAGAAGCAGCGCGCACTGACCTTGAAACTCCAGTAGTTTGGCTGCTGATGGAAACAAGAGAAGAGATGGTTATGAGGGGTTGGGTGGGGAGTGAAGGGGCAGGGGTGAGTTAGAGACCTTTGGAGCTCAGCACTAGGCCCTGGGACGGGGGCCCTCAGGGGCCCTCCACCCTCCCAGGAGCAGGAAGGAAGCTATGCCTGGTACATCCCATAGTCTACTGAGACCCAGGCTGGCCCTGAGCAGGCCCCAGGCTTGGGAGTGGGGAGATCCACTCCAGATATTTACAAGCCACACATTCCAGTCACCGTAACTGTCCTCATAAAGTTACAGGTGGGAAAAGGCGCCAATGACAGTGATGCAGGGAACCCATGAGACTGTGGCAGAAATGAATCAGAGCTGCGGGGTCAGAGAAACGGCATCTGGTTGCGGCAGGCAAAAAAAAACTTCCCGGAAGAGGTGGCGTGTAAGCTAGCTCTTGAAAAATAAGCAGCTCAGATTGGGTGAAGGCAAGCCGAGTGGAGGGGACAGCGTGGGCAAGTGCCCTTGGGCGGACAAGTGGAGTGTCTGTAGCAGGAACAGCCCATGGTCCCGGGTGGCTGGGGTCCGGGGCCTGGGAAGGCAGAGGTTAGGCTGCGAGGAGGGGCCAGCGCCTGAGGACTGGGGTTAAACGCAGAGCAAACTTCTGTAGACTTAACGGAAGTTTGGATGAGCAGAAAGTATGTGCGTGAAGCACAGTGGGATCAGAACTGGACCCCAGCAGGGTTGGTTGACGGGGCAGGCAGCAGAAGAGGGAGGCCTGAGACCAAGGCCAGGGCAGGAAGGCCGGTTCGCGTGGTAAACCCTGGGCACTGGGTGGGAGCCAGGGGCAGCGGCGGGGCCGGGGAGGGGAGAGCACGGGCAGCGCCCTGCGGCCAGAGAGCAGGGCTCTTTGCACACCTAGAACAGGGGCAGGGGCTCAGCTCCCTCCTCATCCGCAATAACCTTGGGGCACCTGGCCCGCCCCTCACCCTGGGAGGCCAGAAAGCCCTTTCTGATTGCTCAGGACTGGAAGGAGTGGCCCGAGGGCCTGAGTGACTCTTGGCAAAGCTGAGGGCACCCTGCTGACCGGTGCCAGCCTCAGCGGGAACACAAGAGGCAGCAGATGGCCCGGCCCTGGGGTGCCTGGCACCAGCAAACAAGATTCCCCGAGCCTCTGAGCCACTGGCAGAGGAGAGGGACACTGAGGGTCCCCAGTGGGAGAAGAACCCAACATCAGGGCGTCTGGGGCCACCTGAACGCTTTAATGACAAAGAGCTGTTGACAGGGGCTGGAATGGAGGCTTTTCAGGGCGGGGGTGACCCCGGGCTAGGGCCGGGGTGAATTGGTTCACTCTCCAGGGCCACCCCTACCTGCCCGGTCTGAGCTACAATCCCCAACTCTCCCTCCGGCATTGGATCTCGGAGATGCAAAAAACAGTATTGAAACACTGCAGGCGGGGAAAGAGGACAGCGAAGTCCATGCCCCAGCCAGTGCCTGGAACAATCTACGGACACATGCCACCCCCACGGGTGCCAGGGGTGCCCACAAATGCCAAGGGGAGGGGAGGCACGGGGCTAGAGTAGCAGGCTCTCGCCACAGCTGCCTGTGGCCTAGGGAAGGGGAGGGGCGGCAGAGGGAGTGGACACGTGGGGGCCAGGCAGAGCCAGGCAGAGGGCACTGGCAGGTTTATGACTGGAGTCGTGTCTGCAGCACCAGTGGTGACGGACAGCTCTGCAGAGAAGGCCGCTGTCCCTCATTCACCGCCACCATCACCTTGTGTACGCTCAGGCCACCCACAGCCTCTGCACCACACAGGCCCCACGCCGAGCCCATGTGCTGGCTCCTAGGCATCCTTGATGCGGACATCACACCCGGCTCACCCAAATCGACAAAACACACCCACAAAATGACAGAGGCGCTTCGAGAGGAGCCCGCCATGGTCAGAAACCATCCCAGAGACAAACACACCCAGAGACAGAGATATCTGGAGGTGGACCACCCCCACTCCTACACAGACACGCAGCCCCACAGGACCCTGACTCGCTCACACACCGCCACAGGCGCCACTCCAGGCAGAGACGCAGAGGCACCGGCCCCAGTCACACCCCGCAAATGTCCCCCGGAGAGTCACAGAAACACACAGAGCCAAGGAGACCCGCTCACGCGTATGTACACAGACACACACCAGATGTAGAAACACCCAACGCAGCAGACACGCGTACAAAGAGAAGGTCTCGTCCCTCCTTTGCCCCACTAGCTAGGTCAGGTGCCTCTGGCCACCTCAGCCATTGTCCCATGCCTACGATGTCCCAGACATCGCGTGTCAGGTAGGTGTACCCCTGATTCAAAAGAGGCAGAAGATGCCCTACCCCCACCCAGCCCCCAAAGTCCACACATCCAATTCAGTCCATGCAGATGGCTGGGGCCCACCTCATGCTTCCGGGAGGGACTTAGGGATGGGGCCTGTCTACAGTTGTACTGGCTATGCCCTCGTGGGCCTGCCTTGGGGTCCCAAGACTGGGCACATCCATGGGGCAGTCAGACCTGCAAGGGGACGGTTCCGAGCTGGGACCAGGGCAAAGGACTGGGCGGCATCAGCGCCATAGGAAAGGCCAGCCAAGTCCCACTAGAGGGTGAATTTGGGAGGGTCGCTTCGTTTGTGCTTGGTGCACTTGGAGTGAGGCTGCTGTCATAGCCCTGGGCCTTCGGGCGCTGGCCTGGACAGCACCCCGAGCGAATCCTGCCCGCCCCCCTCTTTGGAAAGTGGGAAGAATGACCCTATTTTCTGTTGGCCCCACCAGGAATGAGTCAGTCTCCTGGCAACTCAGTGTCCTTCGAGGGGGGAAGCCTGGGAGAGGTCCATGGGGGTGCCATCCACCCGGTCTCTGGTTTATCCAGGGCGCTAAACCCTGGACAGCCTTGGGTGACAGAGCAGAGGGCCCCTCCCTGGTTCACGAAGGTGAGGCCCCCCCCCCCGCCCAACCTCCGGCGCCCTTTACCCCCTCGCCCCTTGCCTGGTTGTCTGCTCCTCCCACCATGCCCACCACAGTGCCTGGTGCACAGCAGGCCCTCAGCAAATATTTGGCCAAGACTTAATGCCAAGAAAATGGGAGGAGGGGATATCTCTGAATACCCCCATCCAGCACCCCTCTCTCCATCTCCTGGCACTCGGCACTGCTCAGCCTTCTGGGCCCTTTCCCCAAGAATTTCCCAGCGCCAATCACCACCCACCCCACCCCCGCCCCGCCCATCAAGAAGGGCAGAGGACAGGAAGGGCCCAGGAGGGGTCCCAAGCCAAAACCTCCAGTACCTGGGCGAAGCTGTCTTGGTCCCTCTGGTCAGGAAGGGGTCTCCCCTTCCCATGAGACGGTGAGAAAGCAAAATAAAGGGTAACCACTGTAGGGAAGAATCTTACAGGGGCCAGGGAAAAGGTCAGACGTTCAAAGAGGATTAGGATGGAAGCCCTCCATCCACTCTCTGGGGAAAAGGCTTTCAGAAATGGGGGGGGGGAGGGGGGGCAGGGGGAGCTACTCGGAGACCCAAGGAAGCTAGGCCAGAGAGTCCTCAAACTCCCTGGAGAGAAGAGGAAACAGCCTTTCCCTCCCAGGGGCTGGGGACTTTACTCCCTCCCTCCCTCCCGCACCCTAGGGGCCTTTAGTGGGGTTCTTCCCCCGTCCCCAGCCCTCGCAGCTGGTACCTCTCAAGGCTGTTCCCTGAGAGGATGAGATTCTGCCCCTTGGGAACCTTACCCCAGCTAGACAGCTGAGGTCCCGCCCCTTCCTGGGCAGACGCCCCCTTAGGCTAGGTAGGTACGTGACCCCTCTTGACCTCGAGCCCTTAGGACGCACCCCTGCTCCTTAATACCCTGGCTCCTTGTTCACGAGCGCACACACCCACCTCTCAACTCCTGTGAACACGCGTCCACGTAAACACCCGCCCTCCTAGGCTGGAGCTACGTAACGCATCCCGAGGCCGCCACCTCCCACCGCGAGGCACATGCAAGATTCTCCCCCAGGTGCGCTTCTTGGCCTGTCACCTCCTACCCCTTCCCAGTGCAGTGTGTGTGCTGGGGGAGGGGAGTTGCGGGACCTGCGCGGCGCGGGGGGCGAGGACGCACCCTGGAAGGTCATGACTTTCCGAGGTTGGAGGAGGGGTCGCCCACCGCATTTCGAGGTGGGGGCCCAGCCCACGCGGGAGACGGCGAACGCGGTGTGGGAGCGAAGGGGGCGTTTCTCAGGGATCTGGAACCGCAAAGGCCTGCGCACCCCCCACCTCTCGGAGCCGCTGAGCAGTCCTCCCATCTCTATGCCCCGGCTCCCCGCAGAGCCTGAGCCCGCGACCCGGACCCCCGCAGCCGCTCCGCTCCCCCTTACCTGCGGCCACAGGTGTATCCCCCGAGCCCCAGGTCCCGCGTCAGGCAGGGGAGGGAGAGCGGCCCCTACTCCCACCCGCCCGGGCTCTCCCCTCCCCCGGCCACCTCCGCAGCCGCCGCCGCCGCCGCCGGTGCCCTTTGCTGCAATGCGAGAGCCGCCGCCGAGCGGGCCCGGGCCCCGGTCGCCTCGGTAACCACGACTCCACCTGGCGCGGCGCGGCGCGGCGCGCGGCCGTGCACATCCTCTCTCCGGCCCCCTCCCCCGGGCGCGGCCCCGCGGGCGCAGCCCCGCCGAGGAGCGGCAGAGGCTACTGGCTGCGTCGCCGCGGTCACCCGATACGCCGGGCCTAAGCCCAGGACTCGGGTTGCAGAAGGAGGGAGGGAGGTTAGACAGCCTAGTGGAAGCGGGGGAGGGGCTGCGGTTTGGAATCTAGCCTCTGCTCCCTTCCTTGGGTCCTCTCCAGGACCCCATCTCCAAAGATCAGGCGTAGGGTCGGGGGAGGAGAGTGTCCTGTCCCCTAACTCGCCACCAAAAGAGCTCACAGCCTCTACCCACCAGTCTGCTCTGTGCCGTTGCCCTGCTAGTTCCACCATGACTCAACTCCCAGCCAAGTGGGGGAGGCCTAGCACGCCTGTTTCCTTGATGGCTTCTGATCCTGCTCTGCTGTGTGACTCTGGCACTTGCTGAACATCTCTGGTCCTGCACTTTGCAAAGAGGAGCCTCCGACTCAACCATGGGGAATGGGAAGTGTTTGGCAAGCGCTAAGTATCAAGCAATGACCCTGTGCTGTGTGTGCTGTGCACAGCCACTTCTCTCGGTGATGCCAAAGCTTCAAGGGGAGGGTCCCTTCAAACTCTCCTTCCTCCATCAGAGCAGATGTGGGCAGGCCTTGAACCCCTCATCAAGTCCAGCCTCACTCCTCTTCATCACCCCAACTTTAACCCCAAGACACTCCATCCGGGGGGGCCTCTGTGTGCCCCGGGCACAGCACACCTGTCCTCTGCCTCCTCACCACCCCTGTTCCAGCTCCCCAGTGGCCTCCCCATGCACTTGGCCACTCAGGACAAGTCTGTCCCATTTGCCATCCAGTCTTGGGGCAGACACATCTTGTTCCCCAAAGTTCAGTCGAGATGGGGCAGAAAGCTGGGACAGGAAGGGGGCCGACTGCCCTCGGAGTGAAGCCGAGCCACACCAACCTGCTGCTAGACCTGAGTTCACTCAGCTAACACGTCGGTGCTCCGGAGACTTGTCCTTCCCTAGGCAGACACATTTTTTTTTCTACTTAAAAAAAGCCGAGGCTTGCTGCCTCTCCCCAAGAGAAGCCAGGAGCGTGAGGAAGTGGAGCGGGCACCCACGCTAACCACTGGCTGCCCCGACCCTGTACCTCCTCAGCCTGCTGTAGCTGACCACCGAGTCCAGGCCCCTCGGGGCTGCCCTTCCTCCTTGTAACGCTGACTCCCTGACCCCTCCTCCCCGTCTGGGGCTCAAACATCTCTTTTCCTTCCACGGCAATGTCCTGGCTGAGCTGGGAGCCCAAGCCCCGTCTAGGTGTGCCCCTGTCTGAGATAAGCTCCACCTTCCCATCAGGGAAAATGAGGCTGGATGGGGAAGCAGGAAACAACTTCAGAACAAACGGCCAGATGCCAACGTCTTCTTCAAATTTTGAAACTAAGCCTTGAACATAGCAAGAAGGGTGGGAGAGAGACATCATGAAGAACTTCCTAGTGGTAAGGCATCAGGGAAGGTTGAGTCTCCTCAGAAATGGAAGGGTGGGGTGGGGAGCGGGGGTGAGATGGTCTACAGTGGGGTGGCAATTAACTTCAGGGCATAAGAGACTCCTGAAAACCACAGGGCCAGGGTGGGGGAGGGACTCTTGTTTAAAGGAGAAAAGAACACACACCAAAAATTTTTTTTCAAAACCTGAATATAAAACCCCTTCAAAAAATTCCTTTCCCCAAGCCAAACCTTGCTACAGGTTTGGGGAGGGAGTGGTAGGAATTAGGCAACCAGGGGGATGAAAATGGGATGTAAAATAAAAGTCCTGGATATCCCCCCTCCAAAAAAAATCCTCCCCAAAGCCAAACTCCGACAAGGGTTTGGGGTTGGGGCGGAGGTGGGTGACTCACCTGGGCCGGCTGGCCAGCCCCGGAGGGGGCGGAGTCGCCATGGAGGTGGGAGCAGAGGGAGCTGAGAAGGCACACAGGGTCCACAGTCCAGCCGCCAACCTGTGTGTGCGAAGCGGGGGACACCCCATTAGGGGGAGCGGGCAGGAGCCGCTGGGGGACTGTGGTGGGCAGGGAGGAGCTGGCAACACTGGGCTAGCCCCTTAGGGAGGCTGGGTCTCTAACTAGAGCCCCTGGTCTGTTTCTGCACGTTTTTCTCTCCCGTCAGACTTGGGGCCCCTAAGCCCAGGGGAAAAGCTTCCCCATCAGATGCTCCTAGGCCCTTTTCTTCATTTCTCGACCACCTCCTTGTATACTCCGACAAAGAGCTGCTCCCCACTTCTCCCCTCCTCAGTTCTCCATTGCCCCTCACCGAAGATGTCCCTCCCTCCTTCACCGCGGTGGGACCCGTCCGCGGGGTCCTCGCCCTGATGTGCCTCTTCCCCACTGCACCGTCCTCCCTGCCATCTCAGAGGACACGGCTCCTCTCCCGCCGCGAGGCTACCCTACACCTAAGGCTCAAAGCCCATCGCCCTTCCGACTCCTCCAGGACTTTCCCCCATGGCCCTCTCCCCCGAGCATCTTCACAGTCACTCACCGGCCCTCATCCCATAAATATTTACTGAGCCAGCACTGCGCTTAGGCACCGCGCACTGCATGGCAAGCGAGCCCACCGTGGGTCCTGCGCACTCACACTCTACGGAGGGAGCCAGGGAGCCGATGAGGAAACAAATGAATTCGATAGTGAGTGGCTGTGCTTTGAGTCATTTATTAAGTATTGACTGATGCCTACTCCACGCCAAAGAGCATGCCAGACACGGATGAAGCCCTCAAACGGATGAAGCTCATCGTCTCTCACAGCCCTCTGCCCCTGGGGTCACCACCTTGGCTGTCTTTGTCTTTTTCTGGCCAAACCTCCCCAGACAGGTCTGCAGTCAAGGGTCCTGTTCCCTCACCATCTCCAGTCTCCTCTGAAACTGGCCATTACCTCACCACTCCCTGAGAAATGAGCCCTCGACCCCCTCGGACCCCCGATCCTGGCCAGTCCTGACGCCCTCTCTCTCCCATCCCTCCGGACTTTGGAAGCGCAGGGGGCTCCTGCTGAGCCTCCCTCAGAGGCAGAGCCATTCCTGGTCCCCCTCCCTGACTGTCCTGGGCCCTCTGCCCTCGCAGACTCCATTCTGCCTTGGGGTCCATGCCACACACCAGGTCCCACTTCTGCTCTGATTTGCTGGTGCTCCGCCCCCTCCAAAGCTGTTCCAAAGCCCGTTAGAACCCCAAACTGTACAAATGGTGTGTAACGGACACCCTGTGAATGCCCTCCCCGCCTCAGACTCCCTCGCACGTTCCCGTCTCCCACCCCACAGTCCCCTCCCAGCTCTCTCATCTGTCCCCAAGGCGCCAACGCCTCTGTCACCCAGGCCTCTCTGTCTTTGCTTCTTAGCGCAGACAACTCTAGTTCAGTCTCCCCTCCACACCCCCCCCATGCTTTTCCTTTGTCTTCCGGACACACGCTTCCTGCTCCTCCTCCCGCATCTAGCCTCTCTCTTGTCCCCTCCTCTTCACCATGGAAAACAACACAGCCCTTCTAGACACCACCGTCTGGCCCCACTTTCCAGCCTGCCCCCACTTTCCAGTCTGCCCCCACGCCTCCCGCCCACCCCGAGCCTTCTGCGCCAGCCAGGTGGGCCTCTGTGCCGGTCCCCAACCAGCCACGCTCAAGCCTGCGCTCCCCTCCCCTTCCTGACACCTTCTAAAACAACAGTCTCTCTATTAATGCCTCAGCAGCCCTTTTCTGTCCTTCTGAGCCTAGTTTAGGTAACTCGTCCTCCAGGAAGCTTTTCCTGACCAGGCCTGCCCTTCTGATCTCCCCTCCTCCAAACCCTCTCCCAACAGACTGGCTCCTCGAATTTAAGTTTAACCATCCTTGCACCCCATCTAGATCACAACTGCCCCGGTTCCTCCTCCCAAGCCAGAGCAAACAGAGGGAGCCCACGGGGGCAGGGGGGGATGGATCCCTGAGAGTGGGGACCACATCTCCTTCATCTCTCCCTTAACCCAGTCTTCCAACTGCTCCCAGGAGAACTCTGGAGCTGGGAAAAGGTAAAATCCAGACATAACAGGGGGTGACATCAGGGGGCAGATAAGGTACCAGAAATGAGTAATGCATCCTTACTCCTTGCAGTGAGGGTGGGGCAGAAACACTCTTCCCCTTCCCCAGCCACACCCAGCAGTGCCTGGGAAGGGGGGGCAGAGCAAGACAGGCATGGGAGCAGGGGCTGACACCCTGAGACTTAATTGAAAGGAGGCTGATGGGATGTACCACCCTGCTTTTGGTCCCTTCTTCCAGGGTAGACAATACCTGAGTCTCAGCAGCCATCAGGGTACCCCTCACCAATGGGGGACTGTAAGGCTAGTTCCAAGAAAGAACTTTCCTACAGACAAGAAGGTCATCCTTGGATGGACAGATGCATCCAGGAACCCAGGGATCAGGGAGAGGTTGACAAAGGAAGCATCCCCCTCCCCCGATAAAGCAGAAGGCAAGACAGGCCCCGGACCAGAGGCAGGAGCCCCAACTCCCCTTTAAGCCTTACTGATGGCAGGAGAGAAACCAAGGCCCAAGAGAGGTGGATTCTAGTTATCCAGAGAGTCTCGGGAAAAGGGTGGAGAGAGGAGGTAAAAGGTCTCAGGAGTTCAGGGCTCTGTCCTTGCAGGGGCTGGGGCACATTAAATCCAGCCTACTGAGGCTCTCACGGGGCCTCATCACAGAGGTGCCAACCCCAAGGTCTCAACTCCACCTCTGGCTGGACCCTCAGGGTCAGAACAATCAGTCCTCAAGACGCCCCTCTTCCTCCAAGGCAGCCTTCCTGCCCCTCTGCCCAGTCCAACAGCTTGAGTTGGAGGCTGGGCTTTCTCTGCCCAACCCTGTGCTCCAAATTCCAGGACTGCAGGCAGAGGTCTAGAGGCTGAGACCCCATCCCCTCCCTCCCCAGGCTCCAGAAAAGGCTAACCAAGAAAACAGCCCAACTCTCCGGTTCTTCCCTCTCTGCCCCAGACGCCTCCCAGAATCTTCAGAGTCTGAATGAGCCTAGGGGCAGGGGAGCACGGGGTCAGACCCCACCCCTGTCAGCTGGCGCGCCGTCGACTCCACCCGCGCCCTAGCCTGCAGCCGGCCCCCACTCACCTGCTCCCGCATCCTGTCCTGCTGACCGCGAAGGGCCAGGGCGTGCTGAGGGTACTTGCTCTTCAGGTGGTCCATGAAGGCATCGCGCTTTCGGTCGGCGTCCGCCTTCTGGAGCCCGCTGAGCGCCTCCAAGCTCTGGGCCGCGATCACCGTGTGCCGGCGCTCCGACGTGTGCACCAGCCCCACGTTGGAGAAGCGCCGGCCCCCGCCGCCCCCGCCGCCGCCCCCGCCCCCCAGGGTCCGGTACTCTCGCGGGTACTCGGCATCATCTGCAGACAGCATGGGGGGGCTGCTCCGCTCCGGATCTGCGAGAGGGGAGAAGGGACATGGGGGCGGGGGGTCACTGCGCGCCCGGCCTGGGGCTGCCCAACCCCATCGGGGTCACTGAGGGAGGAACGGGCTGGGCCTGGGAATAGCAGACAGGCGCTGGGGTGAAGCAGGTGATGTCCACCCCCATCTAGTGGACAGCGGAGCAGAAGCGGGGCTGCGGTGGAGGGTGGAGATCCAGGGCAGGGTCCAGCTCCCCGCGCTTCTGCGGGTGGGTTTGCGGGAATGACTGCAGGTGAGGTGCTGTCCTTTGAGGCCAAAGGGGTTTTGGAAGCTGGGGTCCTGGACACCTTTCTAGCCACACACCCCCTTCCTCCTTCTTAGCGCCGGTTTGACTAGGTGAGGCAAGGGGAGTTTCATTTTTAGATGCTTCCTAAAAGCTGCAGAAAGGAGCCCACCCTGTCTTCCTTTCCAGAGCATCCTGTAAGGAGAGGTGGGGGCCCCAGCCTCCTCTCAGAACGGCACATCCAGGGCACTCTTGTCCTGAAGGCTGGGACTCACTTAGAAAGGGCCAGGACCAGGATACGTGGGGGGTGGGATATGAAGTCAAAGGTCACAGTCAGGGCTTCCCAAGGAGATGGAGGCCCAGGGACTGGGGCATGGGACCCTCTTTTCCCTCCCTTCCCAGAGACAGACAGATGGACGGACAGGAGAGACTGGGCACGGAGAGAACAGTGAGAGATGGACTCAGGACAAACTCAAATGAGAAAAAAAGCAGACAGAACAGATCAAGCCTTCCTTCCGGGACCCTCCTGACCCCTCCCCTCCTTTTTTGTGGTCTCCCCTCCCCAACACACACACAAGTTCAAGACCCATAAGGGACGCACAGGGGACAAAAGACAGCACAGAAGCGAGAAAAGAGAAGGCCGGGGGCTGAGGGCCCCATGCAGAACTCCGCATCCCTCCCATCCCCCCACCCCCCACATGCTCACCGGCCCTGAGCTCCTGCACTCCCCTGGCCCAGCCCTGCTGTCTCCCGCCCTCCAGCCCCAGGGTTGATCTCCCCACTGCCCAGCAGGGGACAGTGGCTCCAGCATGTTCCAGGGGCGGCAGGAGTTGCTGAGGCTAACCTCAGCCATCTTCCTGAGCATCGAACGGTTTGCCCTCTCCCATGCCCAGAAGTCACCCCCACTGGGAGACAAACACAGTCTTCCCAGCACAGCCCCAGCCCGACAATCCACCAGCCTCAAACAGCACCCCCCACGTGTAGCCTAAGTCTGGGAGTGTCAGGTACTGCGGTAGACCCGTGCACCCCCCCACACAGGGCCTGACTCACAGGGCCAACTGGGGCCAAAGAGGGAGCGGCTGAGATTCTGGGGCCCAGCCAGGCTCCATCCAGCCCAGCCCCCAGCCCCTCGTCAGCCCCCGCTGCACACATGCACCACTTGTCAGGCCGCAGTCACCTCCTGTCTATCTGAGCGGGAAAATGGAAATGCAGCCACTTTTGAGGAAAAGCCACCCTCACCCAACACACGTGTACACACACACACACTCACTCCTCCCTGGGCTATGGCTGAGGCTTGTAGATCTGAGGGGCAGAGCCCAGGCGGGCCCAGCCCCTCCCACCAAGACCAAGGGAAAAACTGCTTCTGTGCGCACGGAGTTCCGAGGCTGCCGAGGGTCTGTCTCACGGTCATTGTCACGGCCTCTGAGCCTCCCGGGAGCCCCGTCAGCCGGTGCGGCTGTGGCCCCATTTCAGACAGGGGGCTACCAAGGTCAGAGAAGTCCAGTGACAAGTCCAAAGCCACAGTGAGTGGCAGAGGCCAGATGTGACCCCAGTGCCTGTTAGGTCCCCCCACCCCCTCCCACCACACTTTTCTGAAAGGCGACAGTTGTTTATGGATGGAACACTGACACCCCGCCCCCCGCCCTGCCACCCTGCACTAGGCACCCTTCCTTGTTTACCTGCTGCCTCCCCGACCCCGGGCATGGGGTCTCTCCCTCCCCGTCCCCCCAGGCATCCATCCCTTTCACCATGGCCACCACCCTCTGCTGTGCTTCCAAAGTGAGGTCCAGATGTACAGAGAACACTTTGGGAGAAGCATTTTTAAAAATAGTTTAATAGTTATATCTTTATTTTCACAAGGATTAGAAAGACCCCAACTCAAAGCTCTAACCACTGATTTCATGGATGTCATTCCTTGGGGTGGCAGAGAGATAAGCCTTCCTTTCAAGTAAATTTATTCATTCATTCATTCATTTAGAGAGAAGGGAAGGGAGGGAGAAAGAGAAGAGAAACATCGATCGGTTGCCTTCTGCACCCTGACTGAGGCCCGAACCCACAACCTAGGCGCATGCCCTGACTAGGAATCGAACCTGCGACCTTTCGCTTTGTGGGACAACGTCCAAACCAACTGAGCCACACCAGTCAGGGCTCAAGTAAATTTACATAAGTTCAAGGTGAGCTAAAAAAACACACACCCAGTTAATCCCGCGAAGGTTCCCTGACAGAGGAAATTCATGAAGGTGGCTCCTGTTAGCGAGGCTGGGAACCCTGGGGCCATCTTCACAGCTCCTACCCTTGAGGAGCTGTCCCCACCGACCCTGGACACTCCGCAGACCTCTTGCTGCCCAGGCAGGGGTGGATTCTGCCCACAGCCTTGCTGCTGGAACCCCAGCTCTAGAGCCCTGCTCAGCCCGGCTGAGCCCAAGGAACCTCGCCCATATGCCAGGCCGCCAGGCTTGTCACACCCTCCCAGAGCTCCGCACACACAGAGCTGCGTTGACTGGGACAGGTCTCCGAGTCTCCTCGGCCCTCCCGGCACTGCCCTGCCTGTCAGCACATCCTTCCCCGGCACCTAAGGGGGGCCTCGGGGTGTCTGGGGTCGACAAAGAGGATGCCCACCTGAGACAGTCAGAGACAGGTCCAGGGTCACCCAGGCTCTCTCAGGTTGACTAAAGGGGCCGGGGCAGGGCTGGCGGGTGGGGGGGGGGGTTCAGGCTACAAGAGCAGGCAGTGGGCAGGGCAGAGGGGAAGCAGCTGTGGGGACAGGGAATGTGTGTTCGCAGACAGCCCTGTTGGTGGCTGCAGTCCTGAAACTGTCACGTGGGCAGCCGCGGTGGAGAGGGGGCTGCTGAGCAGGCCTGAGCAGAGAGTGAGCAAAGACGAGGTCCTCCCTGCCCCCTGGAGGTCAGGACTCGCCCAGGCATTGGTAGAGGGAAGGGTCAGGGATGAGGCAGAAGCTGGGTTCTGGGGAGTGTCACAGAGAAGGGAGGGGATACAACAGTTGTCTCTGGCTGGTGGGGGTGGGGGGTTTGATTTGAAAAGCTTTAGAGTCTGTGTAAGAACCTTTCAGATCCTCGGCTTTATTTGACAAAGACAGAAACTAGGCTGGGAAAGAGGTGAGGCCCCTGCATAACCCAGGGTCGCAGCTCCCGGCCCTGTGCACTCCCCCTCCCTCTGCAGGGCCACAGTGGCCTGGGAGGATGGCCTGTGCTTCTGGGTTAGGGGCCACCCCGTCCCCCTTAGGGGAAGGAGGCCCAGGGGAGCTCCAGGGCTCGTGCCAGAATTTGTCTCATTGCCACCGGAAGTCAGAGCACTGCTAGGGAAAAGGCCAGGCCAGGGACACCCTGGTGTGGAGCCGTCTCCTTCCCTGGGGGACCCTGGCTTAGCCATTCATTTACTCATCTGATCTGCCGACAATTCTCTCCCTCTGGGAGCCTAAAGGCACTAATCTATAAAAGGGGGGTGTTAACCTAAACCCTGCCCAAGGGCACCGAGTGAGGAGCAGGCAAGACAATGGAGGGGAACGAACATTTTGAATGAAAGACTTTCCTGGCCAGAGCTGTTGAGCCTGAGCAGGACAGCCTTTCCATTTCATTACCCCGGAGCCTGCTCGCCCCTCCCTGGACAGAGCAGCCCAGTGAAAAGCTGGGGAGATTGATTCCAATCCAGCCAGCAGCCGGTTCGGGAACCACAGCCCTGGGCAGATCAATGCTTCCTGCTGAATGGCACGGGCAGTGAGGGAGTCATCCGGGCAGGGGTCTGCAGGTGGGGGGCAAGGAGGCCTTGAGAGGGTAAGCAGGGCTCTACTGCACCCTCCTGGGTTCTGCTGGGGCAGGGACAGAGGAATGAAGGACTTGGGTGGAGAGGCAGAGGCAGGGAGCTCTGAGGGAAGGGGAAGGTTTGGGAGGCCATGGAAGGGGAGCAGAGCTGGGGCACATTGGGGAAGGGGCAGACTGTTAGACTGAAGGCCTCTGAGGAACAGGGGCTGGGTCAGCCTGAGAAATAAATTGCGGCTGGGGGGTTGGCCCTCTTTCCAAGGACCCCCAGTGTGCAAGGCCAGCCATAAATCTTTGAGTCAGAGATTCGAGCCGCAAGGAAGACGCCTGAGACTGGTGAAACCCGGCTCAGAATAAGGGGAAGGGAAGGGTGGGGAAGGGGCGCTCTGGTCACCCTCAGCTCAGCCCTGCCCGCCTGGGCAGTGGGGAAGGGAACGCCCCAGAGGCAGGGGTGACCAGGAGGAGGTGGGCTCCCCCCAGTGGCCAGCTACAGATAAAGGCGCCGATGCTGGGGAAGAGGGCGACATTGTTATTTGTTCCACCAATTCTAAATTCCACGTTTATTTATGAGCCTGATTTATTTTTATCCTCCGCTGCATTCTTTTACATGAGATCACTGTAACTCATGATGAGAATTAAGATTCCCTAAGTTTTAGTGACACCGTCTGGTAACCCATCAAGCCCGTCCCCACCTGGCATATTTACCCAGATGTCACCATTTACTCTGCTGCCGATGGGCAATGTTCACACATGACATCATCTTCAAAGGAAGAGAATGTGGAGAAGAAAGGGGGAGGGAGAGGGAAGGAGAGAGAGGGAGGGGAGGAAGGAGAGGGAAGAGCGAAACCACAAGCTACTGGAGAGAGAAAAGGATTCTGGGGCCCCTGTTGTGCGGGTCCCAAGCGGCTCAGGACCTGGAGTGCAGGTCCCTGTCTCCCCTGTCTCCCTCTCCCTGGAGACAGGGAGGCTGGTCAAGGTCCCTCCCTTGGGGAGCTGAGAGGCCTCACAGGTGTGTCCCTACCTGGACAGAGGTAGGGGCTAGGCACTAGCTCAGGACGCCCACAGGGGCTGGGTAGATCCAAGAGGCCCCACAGGCAGAGCAAAGGGAGGGGTGTGGGGGGATTGTGGAAGGGGGGGCCCGGCTCAGGCCCCACAGTGCCTTGCCCAAGCACACACACTTGCAGCTCGAGGCTCCCCCAGTCCCCCTGTCTGCAGCCAAAGCTAATGGAGCCCAAATCACCCAGGAGGAGCCCCGAGGCGACTGCCACCATCGATTGTGCCTGACGACTTCATCCAGCTGGGCCAGCTGGGCGCCTGCTGCAGTCCTGAAGTATACCTTCCTGGGAGGTCAAAGGCCAGAGTCCAAAGGTCAAGATTGTCAGAGACCTTGAGCACGTGGATCAGGTGAGGGGATCATCCCCTGCCTGACCCCTGTGAAGGCACAGGTCTCTCTGCCTTTGGGTGTCCCTGGTTCTGGGCTCCTTGTGTGCTCACACCCCTCCATCCCTGTCGGTCTGTGGTCCTCGGAGCAGAAGCCCACGTGTGTCTGTTTTCTAAGACTATCTGTTCCGCCCCATACCACAGCATCCAAAGTCATTTTCCGGGCAATTGCCTTTCTGTAAACATTCCTGTGTAATATCCCCCCAAATTGCTAATGCCCAGCGCCCTGTTGAGCCTCCCTGTCACTCCAGCCAGAGCCACAGAGGGGGGTGCGGGCCGTGGGGGAGGGCAATCAGAGGAAGAGGCAGCTGGACTAAGAATTAGGGACAGGGCTTCCCGTCCAGCTCCTGCCACAGAGGGATGCAGAGACCCCCACACCTGTCCCCCATGTTTCCATACTCCCCACCAACCCAGCACTGCCCCCCCCGAATGTCAGCCACCTCAGGAGAGCCTGTCTGGGCTGGAAGGAGAACCCATAGCAGGGAGGCCTGGAGGAGAGGGAGCTGACTGAAAAGCATGGAGGAGATGGTTAGACAATAAAGATGACTTCCTGGTGACTGACAGCAGGGACACTGAGGAGGCAGGGGCAAGGCCAAGCAAGTTGTCATCACTGGGTCCCCAGGGAGGGCCAGCTCCCCTCCCCTGCAAGTGCGAGAGGGAGGGCAGAGAAGTGGGAAGAGGCCAGATGGAACCCATTTCCCCAAGAGGGACCGCTACCTGGGCACTGCAGTGGTGGGGGGAAGGCGGGCAAGGCAAAAGGGTGTCAGAAGCAGGGTGAGCCTTGGCTGGTGACACCCACGATGCCCCCTCCCCAGCACCCAGCACTGATCTACAGAGCTGCTGTGCAGGGCCCGGGGCAGGCAGGTTCTCCTCGCAGCACAGCCAGGGAAACTGAGGGCCAGGGAGGCTGAGTGACGGGGGAAGAGGAAGACTGGGACTATGGCCCGCGACCCTCCGCAACCTTCCGCAACCCTCTGGTCTGCTCCACCCCCATGCCCAGGGAGCCTGCTCCCTGCCAGCCCCAGGGAAGCTGGACATCTAGACTCAGGGGGCTGTGGGTATGGGACAGCAGAGCCCAGAGGGAGCCCAGAGGCAGGGGGAGTGCAGGGCACTGCCAGTCACAGCTTCACGCAGGCAGAAAAATACAAACCAATTTGCACAGATTTAAAACCCACAGAAGGCCACTTAGTTGGTAAACGAGTTGGAATCTAATTAAAGGACTTCGTCAGGGCGGGGGGAGGGAGAGCTCACCTGCCTGGGAGGAGCTGTTGCATGGCCTGGGGGGGCGGGGGGGGGGCAGGAGGAGGGCTGGGCCTCCTGGGGCTTTCCCCAGGGAGAGAGAATTTGAGGGGGGCAGGTGTTGAGTGCCCTGGGGGAGGGGTGGACACTGCCCCAGCCAGATGCTGCCTCAGCCTGCATTTCCTTCTCACCCATCCCGAGGCTGAGTCCTCCTGCTGATTCTGTCCGCTTGCTCAGAGTGGGCACCCCCAGGGCGGGGCCCCTGCTTCCCCCCTCAGACTGGGGCTCACCTGGGGCAGAGCCTTGTCTTCCCTGCAGTCTAGGCAGTCACTCAGGGCAGGGCCAGTGCCTCCTCTCTGAGGGGCCATGGGGTAGGCCCCTGTTTACCTCATTTGATTGGAAGCTCCCTCAGAGAAGGGCCTCTTTGATGACAGAGGTGCCCCCTCAACCACACTGGGAGTCTTGCAGGACAGACCCACAGGCCAGCTCAGGAGTGAGGCTTGGCCTCAGCACCATCTCCGCCAGCGGCCCCGGCTCTGCCAGGCTGCGCAGCCCCTGCTGCCCCTGTGCCCCACTCCCAGTCCCCAGGACACACAGCACAGCGGCCCGCTAACCCCTCCGCTCTCAGATCTGAGGCTGGGAAGAACGATGTCTCAAGACTGTTCTGCTCACCTCTCTCTCCATCTTGAAAGCCATGCTCTGCTCTCCCTCCAGTTAAACGCCCTTCGCAGGAAGGAAGCCAAGGCACAGAGAGCAAACCTGACCGGGTCATACGGGAGCTGGAGGCAGAGGCAGGACCGGCACCCAGGCATCCCGGCACCCAGGGACAAGGGTTTTCCACCCACTAGGCCACTTCCCAGAAAGCCATTGCCAAGGGACTCCCCCAGGTGCCCCCCCCCCCCGGAGGGCACAGCCTCACAACCTCCTCAGGAAGAATCAGCAGTGAGGTGGAAAATGTGCCACAGACCCTTGGGCCCCAAAGAAAGACGAGCTGTGTGTCACAGCCCAGCCGCACCCCAGGAGCCCACCCCAGCCGGTGGGAAGCTCACCGCTCAGAAATTAGGGTCCCTGTGTGGTGCCTGACCTCCCGCCCTTGCAACATAGCCAACAAACCAGCCCCTTGGCCAGAATTTCATAGACAATCCCTCTTCTCCCTGCACCCCAGCCTCCCTACCCAGCAAGGCTATGGCGTTACAAACATCACTGAGTGGGGGGCGGAGGAGGGGGGAAGCTCCGTTCAAACCCAGCTCTGCCCCTGACGAGTACGTCAGGCCTCTCATTTGTTTGCATTTTTGTTTTCAGAGCTTCTAACAGCCAGACAGGCACCCGGGCTGTGCACTGCACGGAGGACAGGCCCAGGGAGTGAGTGGGCACAGTCCCTTCCTGACCTCCCCAACCACTGTCAGAATGCTGGCAGAGCCAGGCTGCAGGGTTTTGACTTTAGCTACTGATGAAGATCTGGCTAATTGGCTTCCCCGAGAAGGGAGGGGCAGAGACGCAGAGGGGACCCTGCCAGACCCCAAGGTCTGAAGCCTCTGCTGGGAAGGCTGGCCGTGGCCCTGGCATGTGCCCACACGGCGCCCCCGTGTGAACGGGCTGACTCCGCATGGCATGTCCGCCATCGGGACATGCGCCCGGGGGTGGGTCCTGTCAGCAGCACACCTCCTTGGAGAGGCCGCAGAGAGGAGCACAGGCTTGGAGGAAGAGGAGGCGCAAACACGAGGGGTGGGGAGAGAGGGAGGTAGGCCCCTGTCCGTCCTCCCAGCCCTGCCACCCCTCCAAGGAGGCTGCCAGAGAGACTTCTCTCCCAAGCGGTGGTGCAGCCTCAGGGCGCTAAGGCCAGGGCAATGGGTGTGGGCAGGGACCTTGACCGTGCCCTTAAAGCCCGCCCGAGGGAGGCCCCTGGTCCCCGAGAGAAGAGACCCCGACCTGTTGGAAGTGAGGGGGAGAAGCCCCGCCCACCACCCCGCCTCACCCCAGGGTGTTCGTCACTGCCCAGTAGTCGCCTGGGGCCTCAGAAACGTCGTTGGGCAGAAGCCTCTGCCTGGCTACACCCCTTCGCAGCCTCCTCAGCGCCGCCCCCCACGGGGTCAGGGTCTCTAGCAGGTCTTTTCTCTGCCAGCACCCAGACAGTTCCCTCAGTCACCAGCATGAGCGGGGTCGTTCTGCCCCCAGATGCCAAGCGCATGCTCGGCGGCTCTTACTTCTGCTCACTCACACTTCTGTCGTCACACTTGGGCCCTGTGGCACATGCCCACGTGCCCAGCGCGCACTCGCCTACATACGCGCAGTCACAAACCGCCTCACCTGCAGCCCCCACGGGCATCTACCTGCAGAGGGGCACACCTGGGCCCGGGTGGGACTGGGGTTACCGCACAGACGCCACCCTGACTCACCACTCTGCCATCTCAGATGCCACAAGGACAGACAGGGTGCTGTGCCCACACACACACAGACCCCCTGAGAGACCGCAGTGCATATGGGAGCCCCGGCAAGTGCCAGGTCGGCGTATCTCCAGCTTGCAGCACAAGACAGCAGGGACCCCATGTGCCCACCCTGGGAGACGACTTCCTGCCACACCTGCTCAGGAAGACGACTTCCTCGGCTGCTCTCCTGCTTTGTCAGCTTCAGACTTTCCTTGCGGAAGTGCTTACATTCTGTCTTGAAACAGATGGATGGGCCTAGTGACCTTGAGGCCACTCCATTCTCACCAGGGTTCAAGAGCAAGGCAACACCAAGGACTGAGATGCTTCTCTCCAGCCTGGGCCCCAGCCCGCCATCTACCTCTGCAGGTGCTCGGCCTCCTCCACCAGGGCGAGGGGCTGGGGGCCTTTGACCTGCTTCCACCTGCTGCCGCAGGATGAAAGACAGGGCTCAGCCCTCTCGTGTGTTAATTACTCTACTGCCCAGCAAGCCAACCAACAATATAGACGTCAAGGTTAGTACCATGAGAGACTGGAGGAAGCAGGAGGGGGGCAGCCTGGAGCTCAGAGAAGGCCGGAGACTCAGCAAGTTTTCTGCCAACCACTGGCTGAGTGCAGGCTGACCTGGGAAGCCCGACCCGATACCGGGGGCAGCTCTCGGAAGTTCTCCCTGTTCTTGTCTAGCCAGAACCTTCCCAGGACCCAGGAATGTGGAGCACAGGCCGGAAGGCAGGGGAGAAATAAGCAGTCTCTCCTTCCATCTATCTGCAGGAGACCTGCCCCCCCGCCCCCACCCAGGTCATGGCAGTCTATAATGGCTCTCCCACCCAATGCCATTCACTTCTCAGAGTCACCTTGCGCGGTTGCTCTCCCCCTTCCTACAGGTGAGGAAGCAGAAGTTCAGGAGGGGGTGACTCGTCCAAGGTCAGAGTTCAGCCTGATCTCAGCTGCAGGGGTCCTCAGCCCAGCTCCCCCTCCTTTCCCTATGCCCTGCTGCCCCTGAGGAAGATGCCAGTTCTGCCTCCAAGGCATCCCAAGTCTTCGTTCAAGCCATCGGGCCGGAGCCCCTTGCGTCTCCTCCATCTACCCAGCTCCCTGAGAAGAGAGCATTCCCACAGCTCACTTCCCCAGAGAAGACAGAGACCCTCAACCCCATCGTCTTCGAGGTCTGAAAGAGCCAGAGGGATGCTTCCCCAGGGCAATGCTGAGAAGCCAGAGGAGGGGCAGGGAACAGAGCTGCCCCAGGGCCACTGGGGCCCAGGGGGCACAGTCCTGAAAGAACCTCTGGGGTACCTACCCTTCCCCAGCCCTCTTCTCATACTTTCCCTGGATGCAGTCTTCCCAGCCCCTGCCACAGGCTATGCCGAGACAAGAGAACTGCGAGTCCTCACTGTTTCAGGAACGCCATGCCACCAGGGCTTGGGCTCCTCCAAGAACGGAGACCTCATTACGTCCATCTTGTGGGGCTTCTGCTTCCTTACCTCCAGAGTCTGTGTCCGTGGCTCTCACAGGGACCCAGGGACACAACTTCTTCCTTTGGAGGAGGACAGAGGGACCTGAACCCAAACTCTCTTTCCTGAGTCCCACACCTCGGTCATTCTCTGTGTGGCCTGGCTACCGCCCCCTCCCCAGCCATCCGCACTGCCCTCTGTTGGGTGAGCCCCACGTTGTCACCAACCCTCTCAGTTGGGGGCCTTCAGAACTACTCCAATGGTCCAGATGAGGTCTGAGCAGCCCAAATGACCCCTTTCAGCTTCCATCCCCACCAGCCCTCCTCCTGCCCCCGGCATATGTGGTGGGGAGGAGAAATGCCCAGGACACACGCAACCCTCCTCTGGGACCAAACCGTTCCTTCTCCACATCCTGCTCCTCACTCCCAGGCCTCCCCTGACCTCAGGCCTCAGGGGCCAACTGGACTCCTCCCGCCTGGGACGGGTGACTCCTGGCAAGGCCAGCTGAACGTGCCCGCTCCTTTCAGGCACTTCCTTCAGCCCTCAGCACCTGGCCTTGCTGAAGGGATTCACAGACTCAAGGCATCCGCTCTAGGTCTTAGCCTCTTCCTAACAGCAACGCCCCTCACAGCCCCAGCAAAGCAGGCCCAAGCTCCAGGCGCCGAAGGGTGTGCCCAGGAGTCCGAGTGCACAGGCTGCTTTGCCTGTAATTCTCTGGTTCGTGGCCTGAGGCCCTGGAGGCCCCGTCCAGCAGCCGGACGTCTCAGGGGCATAGCCCAGCCACACTTTGAATACTGGAAACCACAGCCCACAAGGTAATATCTGATGCATATTAATCACACAGTGCTTCCTCCCTGCCAGCCGACTTCCTTCTCCTGGTGCTGACGCTGCCTGCTGCCACAGGGCCGCAGGCCTGGGAGGAGAGGCTCCCGCACTCCTAGCTGCTCCCCTATCTGCACCCCAACTGTGTGTCTGGATCCCATGCTTTCACAGTGGCTAATTCTGGCGTCTCATCAGACAGTAATTACAGGGGAATCAGCAATGCTGTTATCTCCGCAGCTCGGCACCTGTCACCACGCTGCCATCCCCAGGCTGCTGGGATGGGACCGGAAGCTGAGGGAGGAGGGGTGCACTGGGGTGAGGGGTGCCAATTCCCTCCCCACCTCTGTGGCCTTCATCCCCTGCAACCCCACCTACCCACAAGGCATGCGATGCATGTCAACTGCAAGGCCACTAGCCTCCCTGTTACCCAGGGTGGGCACTGAACGCACATGTCCTATGTCACATGTACACACACCCATGACCAAACAGAGCAGGAAGGACACAGCAAGCCAAGGCTCAAATCTTGCCTTGGCCACTTCTCATACAGGTGATCTTGAACAAGTCATGTTACTTCTCTGGCCGTCAGTTTCCCATCAGCAAAATGGGGATACCAGTGTCTGCTTTAGGAAGATGGGAAGAAATAAACATGTAAAGTATCTAGCACAGTGCCTGGTGCATGTACGATCACATATTCACTCAGCAAACCGTTAGTACAGATGTACTATGTGCTGGGCACTGCAAGGATGCCAAGATAAATTAATCACAGTTTAGCGAGAATCACACTCAAGCCACACTGAGACAAAGGCATCTTGTTTGGCTGAGGGTGTTTTCTTTTTTGTTCTCTTTCAGTTTCAGTGCCTTTAAGGAACCCCTGTTTCCTTCTCCTCACCGCAGTCTCCACCATCCCCTATTGTCCTCACTCACTCACTGCTTCCCCATGTCCTGTCCTGAAGGCACCCAGCTTGCTGCCTCCAAGAGTAAACGTGGACTAGTAGGCTGTTCCTTCTGGCACCAATGGCCACAAGAGATTGGACCGTGGGGTGGGATTTCAGAGGAGCCAATCAGAGGTGGTTGGGGAGGGGCGCTTCAGGGGCATGCTGGCTAAGGGAGAGCAGGACTGGGAAGGAACAAAGGGAGGTGCTCCTGGAAGAAGAATCACAGAAGCAAAGGCTCGTGGAGGGAAAGGCCAGGCTGATGGAGTCCAAGGCGTCTCAGGACGTCCCTCCTGGTGTTCGACCTCCAGGCCCTAGGCTTCAGCACCTCCTACTTCTCCAGAACCTTCCAGAATGCTTTCGTATGTGGTCTTATTGTGGAGCTATGATATACGACCACCTCCCCTTGTCTTACAACCAAGCAGCTGTCACAACTAAGCCACTGAGTCAGTGCCCGGTCCCTATGGGTCTTGTTCCCCAGGTGGAATGGAGCTCTGCTAGAACCAAAAGGGGGTCTGAAAACAGGGGCTCTCTAACCCTCACTCCCTGTCCCCACCCCATCCCCCCCCCCGAGTCCCCCCAGGGACGGAACCAGGAATGGGGTTGGGGCGGAAGATAGAGATGGACCTGAGTTCGGTTTCAGCAGCGTGAACCACAGAAGAACCCTGCCGGTGGGAGCGCTGAACTGAGGCAAAGGGGTGCCCCTCTGCATACAGCGTGAGGGGTTGAGACTGGACCCAAGAAAGGCGGAAGGCAAAACAGAAGGAGGGGGAGGGGGCTGGGGCTGCCGTGATGGGGTATCTGTGACCGTGAGCATGTTACCTGACCCCTCTGGCCTGTCTCCTCCCTGGAAATGAGACAAGAGCACGGAGCTCACAGGACAGTTGTGAGGATAAACTGAATTAACACATGGACAGGGCTTAATGCAGCACATACGGCTCATACATTATGGGTCATTACTATTTGCATTATTATCCGGGATGCTCTCCCCTCCCAAACTCAGCAACAACTCAGTGAGACTCCGACCCCTTGCCAGCCCGCCACCCCCAGGGCCCTTCTCTCCCAGAGCCCGCAGAGGGAGCTCAGAGGTCTCTTCTAAGGGTAGCAGCTGAGTCAACACTGAGGCGCTGGCCCCATTGTGTCCACCTCCCTGACGCCTCCCCATCCCCACCCCACGAATCACTCCAACAACCCCTCCCGCACTTTCCCAAACCCACCCACATCTCGTTCCATTCTGGGTTTCAAAGCAGGATGGGGTTGCTCACCCTCTTTACTGATGGAGAAAGTAGGTCTTGAAAGGTATTGAGCTCCCTGCCTCTGGAAGTATTCCAGAAGGGGGTGAGTGAAAGAGGGGAGCGTTCGGGCCCCCGCCCCCACCGCTCTCTGCCCCTGAGCCCACTCCTTGGGACCTTTGCTGTCTGTGTGGGGAAAGCAGAGGTGGCCTTCAAGACCAGGACAGGGCGGGGGGGAAGGACTGCGGTCTCCGGTCACTCCTGCCTTCTCCTGGCAACAACAGAGGGTGGGGGAGGGAAGGGAGCAGTGCAGTAGCTCATTTAGGAAAACGGTAATTTTAATTAAGAGGCAGACAAACGAGCGCTCTGCATTTTGTCTCCAAGCAAAGTTATTAAAAAGCCATCAAGGAGACAGCAGCCACAGTGGCAAAGAGAGCTGCCTCCCCAGGCTGCCCGCCTGGATTGGGGCTAGAGCATCCCTCAGGGAGCTGGAGAAGGGCTGGAGGACACGGAGGCCCAAGCAGCCAGGACCACGATTCTGCAGCCCCTCTCCCAAGGCGGGGGCAGGGGGCAGTACCCAGACAGTACCCAGGGCACGGCCTGCCCAACCCAGAACAGGGCAGAGGCGGGCGGGGGGACAGAAAGGGAACCAGCTGTGGGCCAGGCTCTGGAAGAACTACTGCTTTTCCTTTTCTCTTAACAACCTGCTTGGTAGGTGCTTTGCACCATCTTACCAGCCAGAACGTGGAGGCTCAGAAAGGGAAGGTGATTTGTCCTCAGACGCACAGCTGGGAAGCAGTGCGAACGAGGTGTGGAACCCCGGTTGCTGGTCCTGGGCACCGAAGTCGGGGTGGGCGCCCTGCCCATTTTTCCTCCCCCGGCCTGGGCTCCCTGAGGCCTCAGCCCTGGCCCCGCAATGCTTCCCATAGTCCCCAGGTCATCAGGGACTTGGTGGGGGGCCTTGGTCACTGCTTGCTTCGGGGGAGCGTACTATGAGAGGGGTGTCATTGGGACAAGGGTCACTCTATAAGGACATTAAGTACAGAGCAGCTGCCAGCAGAATGAGCGGGGGCGGAGAAGGACACCGGTGGACACGGAGGCATGGCCCTGGGACGGCAGGCACTCTCCAGTCAGCTGGCCAGGCCCCAGCCCCAGGCCCCACAGCTGGTGAATCAGACACCCCCTTAAGCTCTACTGGTCCACCTCCTCGGTCACTGTGGGACTCTGAGCCCAGAAATCCAATATTTCTTTTCTGAATGAATGAGTGGTTGATACATGAAGGAATGAACAAACAGCTGATACATGAAACGAGATCTCAGGTTTGCAAGGGTCTATAAACAAAGCTGTACTGAGACTGGATGTGGTTCCTTCTCCCTCCATCCCCCACCTTCTTGCCATGACAGGATCATGGACTTCTTTCCCCCCATGAGAAGGGTCCCCTCCCCCAAGGCCACCAGTGCCCTCAGCAGAAGGCCCCCGTCTCCTCCACCCTCCCCGGTTACATGGAAGCTGTGCCGCCAGCACACACGCACATGCACACGGGCTTGCGCACGCACGCTAACTCCCATGCACACCCATGCAGACGGACACATTCTCTGCCAGGCAAGGTGCCCTCCCCAGAGTCAGGTCTCTGCTGTTCCCTCCCCTGGCAAAGGTCTGGGCCCACCAGGGATGGCCCCCTCCCCCATTTCTGGCCCTCTAGGCTGGGGCGGGGCACCTGGTTGAGGAGCAGTGGGCGTGGAATGGCGGGGGAGGCCTCCCTCCTGGCTTACCAACCTGGAGACTTTAAACAGAGGGAACAGAGTCCTGGAGGCTTCCCTCCCGCTGCACGCTGGAGCCCTGGGTGAGGGACAGGAAAGGAGGAAAGTCGTGAATGAACGCCCAGAGCGGGGAGGGAAGAGGAGCTGGAGAGAGGAAGGGGCTGGGGCAGGGCTCCCAAAGCGGGCTGGGCTGGGCAGGGGCCTTGGGCCATGGGAGGAGGGGACAGGGACAGCGAGGCAGAGCCTTAGGAGCTGTCCGTCGGGCAGCCATTGGCGCTGGGGGGCAGGCAGGATGGCGACTGCGTGTTGGAGGAAGAACAGGGATTGAAGGGGCAGAGACACTGGTGGGAGACAGACAGGAGGACAGACAGCAGGACAACACAGAAAACACGGGGTCCCCAGAATGAGGTCCCCAGGACAGACAGCCTACAAGCCTGGTTCTCTTCCCAGAAACGGGGCGGACTCTTTCCTGGGGTGCCCACACAAGATCCTAAATGACAGCACCTTGGAGGGCTCATCTGCCTCCCTGTCACCCATTTCCGGAAGGTGGGTGAGTTTGTGGAGTCAGAGGGGACTGCCACCGTTGCTGACAAACCTCTTCCAGCCAAGAGACCCATCTACTCGGATCAACTCCTACCGCTGAGGAAGGCCCCCCTCCCCTGACTGCAGCGGAGGGAACAGACACTCCACACCCAACAAGCATCCACACACTCGCACTGTGGTCGGGCCGTGCGGGAATGGATGCCCCTGCCCCAAGTTGCACGCCGCCCTGCGTCTTACTCCTGCTCCGCACTCGCCAGCCCTCAAACTGCCAACCTGCCGGGCAGGCCCCCCGCATGCCTCCTTCTCCCCCCGCAGGGAAGCCCTTCTCACTGTGCTCTCTCCCTGGGGCTGCGGCAGTCACCCTTTATGCGCGGTTTCATTTTCTGCGGTTTCGGTTACCCCTGGTCAACTGCAGTCCAAAAATATTCCATGGAAAATTCCAGAAATACACAATTCATGAGTGTTAAATTGTGAGCCATCCTAAGTCGCATGATGAAATCTCGAACCCTCCTGCTCCGTCCCACCTAAGACGTGAATCATCCCTTTATCTAGTGTTTCCACTGTCCCACCAGTGAGTGGCCGTCTCGCTCATTAGATCCGCTTTCACTGTGTCACAGTGCTTGTGCTCAAGTAACCCTTATTTTACTTAACAATGACCCCACAGTCACTCACATGGCTTTTATCACAGTGTATGGTTTTATTTTATTACTGGTGATTATGGTTCATCTCTTACTGTGACTAATTATAAATGAGACTTCATCATAGGTATGTGTAAGTAGAAAAAATACGTAATATAGCTAGGGGTGGTACTATCTGAAGTCTCAGGCATCCATTGGGGATCTTGGAATGTATCCTCCATAGGGAAGGGGGGACTGCTGTACCCATCTACTGTCTTTCATCCTGGGGCATGCAGCCTCAAGGCCGTTCCTGCCTGGAGACACTGCGGCCCCGGCACCCTCCCGGGCGCTGCCCTCACGTGGCTGCCTCAGACCCATCCATACCCACGTCACGTCTGGCAGAACCCCTGCCAGTCTCACGGTTCCAGTTTTCTCACTGATTACCCACGACGCCGGCATCCCAGGGAGAAACAACTGGTGTATCCAGATGTTGTTGGGACTTTGACTAGGGGGAGAAATCAGAGATGCTCACTGACATGCCTGGCCCAGGGGGCTTCCTGGGTGAGGCTCTGGGTTGGGGGTGGGGCATAGACAGAGGGCCCCAGGGAAGGGGAAGGGAAGACCCAGGAGGGCCAGCTTCCTTTCCACCACCAGCCTTACGCAAGGAGGCTCCAGGGGCCTAGCCCCAGAGAGGCTGAGATCTCCAACCCAAATCTGGGTGTGAGAAAAGACGAAAGAGGTTTTCTGACGTAAGCCCCTTCCTCCAGGGAGCACGGTCTCCCACGCAATCATTCAATTGGCTGGAAGAAGAGGATGATGAAGACAAAGAAATGACTACCTATCGAAGACTTATGATGTGGCAGGAACTCAGTCTGTATCACTCCATTTAATCCTGGTACCCAACTGGTGAGGAAACCACTGTTATGGTCCTAATTTACAGATAAGAACACTGAGCTTCAGAGAAGTGAAGTATTTGACCGAAATCACACAGCAAGTCAATGCTGGGATGCCAGCCCAGCCCCGCCTGAATCCAGAACCTGAGCTCTTGCTTGACCAGTGAGCAAAACGGTGTCCTGCCCTGGCTGGTGTAGCTCAGTGGATTGAGCGCGGGCTGCGAACCAAAGGGTCCCAGTTCGATTCCCAGTCAGGGCACATGCCTGGGTTGCAGGCCAGGTCCCCGTGAGGGCCATGTGAGAGGTAACCATACATTGCTGTTTCTCTCCCTTTCTGTCTCCCTCCCTTCTCCTCTCTCTAAAAATAAATAAAAATAAAATCTTTAAAAAAGAAAAACAAAAAAAGCCCGGCTGGTGTAGCACAGTGGATTGAGTGCAGGCTGGGAACCAGAGGGTCCTGGTTCGATTCCCAGTCGGGGCACATGCCTGGGTTGCGGGCCAGGTCCCCGGTGAGGGCCATGTGAGAGGCAACCATACATTGCTCTTTCTCTCTCCCTCCTCTCTCTGAAAATAAATAAATAAAATCTTTAAAAAAAACAAAAAACAAAAAACGGTGTCCTATCCGTTCTCCCCAGTCTTGGCTATTTCCCATTCAGTACCCTCTTGCAAGTTCTGCCTAAAGTCTACCCTCTTTCCATCTCATGCTCCAGTATAAACTATTTCTTAAGGACCATTAGTGGAAGAGAAGGCTTTGCTTCAGTATCTTTCTGCCTCATCCTAGGGGTGAGAGGCAAAAGATTCTAACCCTGAGCTGCTGATGGACCAGGGAGGAGCCCGGGGAAGGACGGGAACTCTTTGGTTCCGGAGAAGTGGCTCCAGGATTTCCCAAGTTTCATCCTTACGTGACTTCTGGCTCTTCCCAGGAGCCGCTTCCATCATAGAAGAGGCTCAGAAAGCCCCTCAAGGGCTTCTTGTTTTAACATCCAGAACATCCAGGCTACGCAGAGCCTGAAAAGTCGGGGCGCTGGCAAGTCCTAAGAGCCCTCACTTTCCCTCAGAGCCCTAAGTTCCAACTTAGGAGACTGTGACAAGAATGGGGGTTCATCAGGCCAGCCTGGCCATGAAGCGGGGACAGAGTAGGCAGGGACCAGCCCCAGAGAGCAGGCAGAGAGGCTGGGCAAGGCTGCAAGGGCTTCAGTGAGCCTCAGAATGACTCCCCATGAGCTGGGATCGTTAATTCTTCCCCAATGAGGCAGATGTTGGTGCCTGGGGTGATGCTACAGATGCCTCCTGTGTCTGCAATTATCACACTTCCTGGGGGGTGTGGAACACCCCACTCCACCTCCTATGCTCTGCACAAACCTCTCTAGCTAGGACCTCTCTGTGGGGTCTCTGGGTGTGCCCCCCACCCCCCGTGTGCCCTTGAGTCTGGGTCTCTAGCATGCTCTGTGGCTGGGGTGAAAAAGAAGCCAGTGTCCAGGCATGAGGATATTTGCAGAGGCGTGAAAGGCAAGCATCTGAAAACCCAACTGCTTCCCAGTCCTACTCCACACCGGGACATGCAGGCAACTGGGCCAAGTGGCTGAGGCTACCAGGAGCCAGGGAGAGGTTGTCCGGGAGATGAGCCACCAGCTGGAGGTGCCTCGGTAGAAGAAAACACGGACTGGATTGTAATCCCTGGATGGAATGGAGTGCAGCAAGGTAGTTCTGCAGGGGTGGGAGGAGAAAGAGTTTATGATTTCCATGATAGCTGAACCCTATAGCCACTCCTTTATCTATCCTCCAGGCTAAGAGGACAGATCTGAACAAGGTATGCCTTTGGAACAGGGGGGCCTGTTGTAAGGTGTGTGTGCTCACATGCGTGTGAGCGTGCCAGTATTCTCTTGGGCCAAATCTCCCTTTTTCCTGGTTTCGCTGGAGCTGGGAAACATCCTTCCCACCGTCTGTGTGGACAGGCATGCATTATCTCAGGGGAGAGGTGAGTAGAGCCTATGGCAGCTGGAAGGGGCCTTAGAGATTCTCTAGTTCCACCCTCTCTCCTCACATCAAG
This sequence comes from Micronycteris hirsuta, assembly GCA_004026765.1. Classification (NCBI taxonomy): domain Eukaryota; kingdom Metazoa; phylum Chordata; class Mammalia; order Chiroptera; family Phyllostomidae; genus Micronycteris; species Micronycteris hirsuta. The sequence continues at coordinate 166,114 of PVJI01000099.1, read as the reverse complement.
GACATTGAAGACCAGAGGGGGCAAATAACTTGCCCCAGGTCACACAGCAGTAGAGGAGGTAGACAAGCCGACACCAGTCCAATCCTTTCTCTTTACATCGTCCTTCGCTTCTCTGCCCTTGGGGATCAAAGAATGACTTCCGGTCCCCTTTTCCCCCCAGCAGCTCTGAACCCCTCCGTCAAGGCCCCCTGAACGCTGCCGACCACAACAGCCACAAGAGGCTGAACTGCATCTGCCGAGCTCCTCAGGCCATCTCACAGCTCAACCAACCAGCTCCCTGCCCCCAACCCACTCACGCTGATACACACCTGTCTCTGCTACAAGATGCAGAGAACACCATCGGAGCTCCCCACCCTAGAGCGGCTACCCTGTGCACACCACCCCCACCGGGAGGTTCTCCTTCCTATGTAACCTCCATTCCCTCTGCTGCAGCGTGGGCCTGCTTTCTCTCAAGCTGTCCTGTGCAAAGATCGGGGGAGGGGGAGAAGAACAGGCGTCCTAGCCTCCAAACACTCTGTGTGCCCAGCAGCAGAGAGGATGAGGGCAGGGTGGACCGGGACGGCTCGGCCCTGAGCCCAGTGCACGCGTGGGGCAGGAGGGGTGTGGTGGGGCAGCAGCAGTCTGCGTGTGGGAGAAACCACTCTTCTGGGAATGGCCCTTCCAACTCCACATCCCCTGTAAAATCCTAAATCTCAGAGTTCTGGAGTGTTTATTATGTGTCAGGCAATGTGCTGGACATTTTCATTTATTATTTCACTTAATTTCCACAACAATTCCATGGCCAGAAACTAATCTTCCCCTGGGACAGTCCCTCCCTAACAATAAATCTAACCTTGATCCCTCTTGCTGCATTTCCTCAGACCCAGTTCTCCTTGGTGGTGGAGGGCATTTTTGTTCATCTTCAGAAATTCCCGCCATTACTCAGTGGCCCCACATTATCTTCTCCAGGTGCCAACCTGTACCCCTCTTGCCCCGTGTGATGGGCATATAGGAGTGAAGGGATCTGGGGCGGGACTTTGGGCTGGGATCAGAGCACTGGCCTGTGTCAGATGCAGACAGAGCACAGGCCAGGTGGTGGGTGTGGGGAGGCCCGGGGGCAGTCCTCACGAGATCTGTCTGGGCCAGTGGAGGTGGGGCCTCCCTGGTGGTGTCTGTGACCCTTGCAGGGGGCACAGAACCTCACCTTTAGTGTGATGACTAGGCAGGACCCAGAGATGGAAAGATCTAGTTCTCTTTCAGGGACCATCTCTCAGGTCCAAGTTCCCACCACACATAGCCAGAGCCCTGGGGGCTGAGCGGAAGTGGGCAGGGGCAGGAGGAGGCAGAACTCGCCCTGGCTGTGGGTAGGAGCTGAAGCCAGAGGAGGAACTCTTAAACCTAGTCCAGTTCCTGGCGTCCAGAGGGTCCTCAGGGCTCCTGGTGCAGGAGGGAGATGCCCAAGCTGCTCCGCCAGCTTCATGGGGTTCCACACCTTCTATGGTAGCCACGGGCAACTTTAGTGGATTTACACACCACTTGGCTTCCGTGTTTGGATCTTTTGGAGCAAAAGGGATGAGGGCAGAGGTCCCTGTTCCTGTCACTTCAGCATGGCTGGAACACGGGGAGGCTGGACTCACCTCTCCTGGGAATGCTCAGGCCTCAGCTTCCACCCTTGGAAGATTCACGCAGGGAAAGCGTGGGCCAATGGGCAAAGGGAATGGGAATGATGGGTGGGACTCTGGTCCCTGTGGGTGGCACCCTTCCCCTTCAAGCAGACATCATTAATATATGCAAAGCATATGCAAATCATCCAGAAGAGAGACACAACATGGGTGGAATGTCAGAAGAGACCTTGGGGATGATCCAGCCCACATCTCCTGTCGCAGGTGAGGAAAAGAGGACCCCCTAGGAAGGGACTTGCTCAAGGTCATCGAACATTTGGGCACCGAGGAAGGAGCCTAATGAGATCTTTTCTCAGTCCAGTGTTCTTTCCATAACTGTCTTGTCTTTCATATGGGGGGTTTCCAAGATGGCAAAGGGGGTATAGGGCCTAGATGGGGTTCCAGGAAGGCCTATCAGAATCCCCGCCTTCCTGCCTCCGAGCCTGGAGATGGTGTAGTGCGTGGGAGGGGAACAGTGGGCAGCGATGGCTGGGGCAGTGGGCGGAGGTACCAGGGCCGGGCACTGTTTTCCGGGAGCCCAGCAGCAGCGGAAGGCGGCAGAACTGGAGTGGCTGAAGCCCAATGTCAGGGCAAGGTGCCCGCTGTGGTGCGGGGAGGGAGCGACACCCTGACTACGCAGGCACATCCCTAAGTGCTCAGCAGCTCCCTTCCGTGGGCACTCTGATGACTATGGCACCTGACAGACCATAATAAACCCAGGCCCGTCCCTTCCTTGGCTGAGGCTGCCCTCCCACCCCCACCCCCTCAACTTGGCTTCTCCACCTTCCAGACAGTCCTAGAAAGCAGGACCTAGGCTGGGAGCAGGAAGACAGACAGATGGGAGGGGGCAGACAGCAAGAGGCAAGAGGAGACTGAGGAGCGGAGGGGAGACAAGGGCGAGAGAGCATGAAAGGCAGAGCGGGAGAAACAGGGGCAGAGGGAGGGAGGTCACGAGGAAGGGAGCGGGGAGACTGAGGGGCACAGAGGGGCGCAGGCGAGCAGAGAGGGAGGGCTCTCCGGAACTGAGGCACTGAAGGACAAAGCTGGAGCCTGGGTGTGGGGCACAGGAACCCCACTGAGGCCTGGGGCTGTCTGGCAGGAGTTGGGGACCATGCCCCTGCCCCTCTGCCCGCCTCCCCAGCGGCTCCCCAGGCTGCCAGGAAATCAGTGCTCCCTCCTCTGCCTCCCATCCTCCCTCTTTACCTCCCTCCTCCCCTCCCTCCCTCTTTCCCTCCCTCCCTCCCTCGGGGCGAGCAAACCGGCTTCCTAGCCAAATCCAAAGCCTTCATCTCCGCTTTTCAGAGCTGAGAATGAAAGAAGGGGAAGCAAGTGCAGCCCTCAAACCCGCTGACGGCCAGATTTTTATTATCTCTGCTCGAATGGGCCCAAGGAAGTCAACAAGGGAATCTTCAAAGAGCATCTCAGCGGCTCCCTGAAGCCTGCACCTGCACTGGCCCGCCCACAGCAGGCAGCCAGGGCTCCAGGGGCACAGTGCGTCCCCCAAGTCCTGCCAAGCCCAGAGCCCTGATCTGAGGCTGCTTCACCCTCAGCCCCTGTGCCTAGGCAGGGGCCCCTGGCCACGCTAGGCTCGAAGGCCAGACCCAGGGCCGCTGGGCCTTAGAGGCAGTCTCTGCCCCTCTCTGAGTCTCGAGGACACAAACGAGGGAAGAAATAGGATCTCCTTGCCAGGGCTTGGAGGAGATAAGTGCTTGGGATTCCTCGAAAGAAAAGCGTTTGTGGCAAGCCCTAGATTCTTCCCCCAGATCCTTCCCCTGAACTCTCTGCCTTCCCCACACCCACAGACCCCATCAACCGCCTCCTGACTCCCCCTTGCCAAACCCTTCCCAGCCACAGCTGCCCCTCCATTCCTGAGCCCCAGGCCCATAGTTCAGGAAGATCCTCGCTCACACTTCAGCTCGGTCCATTCAAATCCTCAACCCCATCTGCCTTCTCTGCCCAAGACCTAACCTGGAGTGGGGAGGGGGACGGGAGGGGGGCGGGCTAAAATAGACCTGGTACTTCAAAAAATCCTTTCCCTCCTAAACTTGGGTTTTGTCAGAGAAAGCCAAGGCTGGCATTGGGCAGACAGCAGCCATGCCACCACCCCCCTCCGCCAGCTCTGACCACATCATTGAGATCAATGCCCAAAGCCAAAGAAGGAATCAATGGTTCTAATTAAACCCTTTTTCCAGGGTGGGTCCCTGGTCAGAGAGAGAGAGAGGAAGAGAGAAAGAGCACCTGAGAATCTGCATCCCAGCACCAGCCCTGTTCCCTGCACATCTCTAAGAAACCTTCAGCCCAGCGGGAATCAGGTCATGAAGACCCCACAACCCCCACATTAGGCAACAAGGCAAGCAGAAAGCCTGGGGTGGGGCAGGTCTCATGCCCAGGGACCCTTCCCCTGAGAGCGCCTCCTTACCACTCAGCACCGCCTGAGGACCGCAGCTGCTTCTTCCAGACCCCCAGAGCCCATGGGGCACCCAGGTCTCCATCCCAGCCCCGAGGGTCATCACAATAACTGGCCATCGTGGTAAGGGCGGAAGAAGCAGGGCTAGGGGGGCTCTGGACAAAGACCCTCTTGTCCCCAAGGCGGGGTGGCAGGAAGCCAGAGCAAAGCCTTTACACTCGCTGCCAGCGGTGCCTGGGTGCCAGGCAGTCTGGGTTGGGGCGATCTTATTCTCGGGACCCCCCTTACGCCCACAGCCGTCACCCCATCCCTGTTTGCACACCAGCCCATGAGTGAAGTCTCTGCCCCAACAACTCTCAGCTCCCCTGGAGCCTTCCTCCCTGTGTGAGTGCCAGGCCCTGACACTTGCCCACAGTGGCCCCAACACTGACCAGAAACAGCCAAAACCCTCACACGTAAACCATAACCGCCCTCCACATACGTACAAACTCATAACCTCTCCAGAAACCTCCACCATAGCAGCTGCCACCAATAACGACAGAGCCTCATTATTTTCGCAGTGACAGTCTCTATCAAATGCATCACCAATTCTTTAAGATCAGCAAGAGACATGGAAGGGAATGAGGGAAACTGAGGCACGGAGACAGCAAAGCAGCTGGCTCAAGGTCACCCAGACCAATATATCCAGAATTCCACCCCCACCAAAGGGCTCAAACCCCAAATCAAGAAACATTCAGACCCACCAGCCTGGAGGTCTGGTCGGCTACCCCCCACTCCCAGCCTTCATCGGTGCTCCAAAACAACAGTAGCTCCAACATCTTCTGAAAGGCTTCATCCAGGAACCTCAGCTCAGGGGGCCCACTTCCCTTAAAGTTGGGGGCTGCAAGACCTGGTTGCATAGCATTTGGGGAGAGGGAAAGACAGTCCAGGATCCCCTCCTTGCACAACCCCTGTCCCTGCTCACCTGGCTCCCTTCGGCCCCCAGGGTCCTTCGGTCCAGCCTCCTCCCTGGGAGATCGGGAGCTGCCCTCAGCTGTCCTCTCCCACCAGGCCAGGGCAAAGCGCCGGAGGCACTGCCAGGGCTGCATGGGGAAGGGTGGGGCGGGGGTGCTCGCACCAACAGCCGCACACACCGCGCTGGGCTCTGCCAGCCGAGCTGCGGAGGCACCCGGCCGGCCCCCTCTGCTTCCACTAGCATCCTGCTGCCCCCACCGACAGGACTCAGAGCTGGTCCGGGAGTTTCTGACGTAGCAGGGGGGTGCGTGGGAGGAGGGAGGGAGCCAGGGGCGTCCCGTCCCCAGCCCCTCCCTCTGCCCATCAGCCTCCAGCGGTCCCTAACTCTTCACTAATCCTAGACGCTCTGCCCAGCTGGGGGCGCCATCCCCTTGCCCTCTTCAGGGGGAGGGCTTAAGATCAAATAGCCCCTCCCCAACCCCTCCCTCTCGTGGCCCCTCCCTACCCACCAGCTGAGCTAGGAGCGGGTCCCCAGTTTCTGCAACTGCTGCCTAGGCTCCGAGGTCTCCAAGGCTGGGGCCTCGAGGTGATGGGGTGTGGGGTAGGGAATGCAGACTTGTATCCTGGCAACACAGCCAGCCCCAGAATGCAGTCGCCCTGTTCCTTCCCTGGGGGACCGGCTCAAAGCGCCTACCCCCCCCCCAAGTGCCTGCGCCCCATTCTGGGACCTGTGGGAGAGACCTTTGATGTTCCCCCCACTTCTCCATCCCCTTCGCCTCCTCCTTCATCCTCCTCTTCCTTCACCTCGGATGGTCCACTCCCCTCACCCACTGTCCTCACCATCCATCCACCTTCCTCTTCTCCCCACCCCTCCACACATACCCCGTTAAATTTTAAACCCTCGGGCCCGCTCCCCCGGCATTACTAGGCCCTCCCAAACGGGTCGCCAGCCTCGCCGATTCCTGAACCCCTCTCGGGTCCCAGCACTCCGCTCGCCAGTGTCCTTCTCCCAAGCTGGGCGCGCCGCGGCCCCCTGCCCCCCGCACACCTGCGCCCGGAGCATCCCTTGCCCCTCGGGCCGCTGCCTCCCGGACCTGGCCGCCGCCCCCGCCCCCGGCCGAGGGGAAAACACACAAAGAAAACAGAAATACCTTCCACTTAAGCATGGAGGCACATTAGGGAGGAGAGAGACAGGGACATGCCTTGGGACGGAGCGTTCCCCATCGGGCGGGGCGCGGGGGGCGGGGGCCCCGGGCCGGCCTGCCTGGCGCTCGCCCTCTTGCTGCCTCGTGGGCTTCTTGCTCAGCCCCAGCCCCGCAGCTCGGTGCCAAGCGGGCAGGCCGGGGGCGCGGGCCCCGCCGGGTTGGACCAGCTGGGAGGGCGCCGGCGGTCGGGCGTGTGGGTGCGCGCGCGCGCGCGGGCGTGTCACCGAGTGTGAGAGAGCGAGTGTGTGTGTGTGTGTGTGTGTGTGTGTGTGTGTGTGAACGCGCGCGCGCACCGGCGCGGGTGTGTCACTGCGGGCGGGAGCGCGCGCGGCGCGGGCACGGGCGTGTGGCCGGAACGTACAAAGGCCGCCGGGGGTGGCGGGAGCCGGGAGGGGAGGGGGCGCGGCGCCTCGCGCCCTAGAGCAGCCGAACCCACGGCGAGTGGCGGGGCTGGGGGAAGGGGCGCGCTCACGCTCCCCTCCTCTTTCCACCTGCTTCTGCCACCCCAAGCTATCCTCTCGCCGCTATAGAGACAAATACCCAAGGCCCGGAAACGGCCTCAGGGGAGGGGCTGCACCTCCAGGGTTGGGGACTTCTCGGTCTCCAAGCTCCCGCGCGCCTTGGGATGGAGAAACACTCGGAAAGGGACGGGGCGGGGAGGCAAGGTGGGGCGGCGGGACTGGGGGGACACTCTTTAGCCAAGGTGACCTCCGAAAGCCACAGCCACCGAATGCAGCGAGAGTCTGGACCCTGTGCCGCTTCTGCTCGTACGCTCCCCCCACCCCCACCCCTCCTTAGACACAGCTCAGTCGCCCGGACCCAGTCCCCCGGCGCCCCCTGCTGGGCTGTCTCCTTGCCCCAGCTCTGGTTGCGGCCCCTCCTGCAGGCATCTGCTGTAACTGCAGGGGCCTATGCTAGTAATGAGGTGTATCTAAAATCATCTCTCAAGCCGGACCCCCAAGGAGGGTTCTTCAGCTCCTTCCCCCTCCTACACTTTGCTCGGCGACGTTGCCACCACCACCTCAGCCTGCAGAGGCCAGCACTGTTCCACCCCCACCTTAGTCCCACCCCCTCCCTTGGTCCCACCAGCACCTTACTCCTACCTTGGCCTGCCTGTGGAACCCACAGACTCCTCCAGCTGAGACCAGCACTGACCCTTCCTCCGGTCCTGGTTTCTTGTTCCCTCTGTCCCTCCGGTTTTCTGCCCTGCTTCTTCTCTCCCAAGTTTCTCTTGGGGAGGGGAAGGTGGGCTAAGTCCCCTGCCCCTTTTCTTTACTCTCTATATCCCCAAAGCCAGCTCAGATGAGCAAGGAAGGGGCACATTACATCTCTTCCCAATAGTCGGCCAGGCAGAGTGGCAGGCAGGCAGAGAGGCAGCAGAGGAGACCCCACCCCAGGAGGCCCAAGTGACAAACCGGTTTCCCCACTTCCTGTTCTACCCAGCTGCAGCCTTATTCTAGGCTCTCCCACTTTCCTGCCCGCCCCCATGCCTGCCCCTGAGCCGGCCGCATGCCTGGCTAGGGGCAAGTCCCTGATGCCCCTTGGAGATTAACCTCCAGCTGCAGTAATTTAGGTGCCAGGGCCAGTGCAAGAGGACAACAGGGCCCTTCCCGGCTCCAGCCAGACAGCTCAGGAGGGCAGCCAAGAGCGTTTCTTGGACACACCGGTTGGGCACACGACCCCAGCAGTCGGCACCCCGACTTCTTCCCTCCTGGGCCAGCTGCCTCTCCTTCTGCCAGCTGGATGGTGCCCATCTTTTGGCCTCTGAGTGCGCAGTGGGAACTTGGCCAGCTCTCTGCCTGGCTGCCTGCCCAAGATGGGCATGGGAGGCAGCAGGCCCTGTGTGAGGGAGGGGCTGGCAAAGGGAGGGACAGCTTCCCCTCAGCTGCGTGGACACCACCTCCCAAGAGTCCCCGCTCTCGAAGCTCTGAAGTGGGGACTCGCACTGCTGCTCCTCGACATGTGAGCCCCCCGCTCAATGACACAGGCCTCTGTCCTTTGCCTCTCCCTCAGGTGCCCCGCCGTGAGACAGGACCCCTTCCTTCCCCTACTTTGCATGCACCTAAGAGGAAGGGAATCAGCAGATGCTTCACCCATATTCTCTGATTTAACCCTCTCAACAGCCCTGCAGAAGTGGGCGTTTTCAGTCCCCTTCCGGAGACAGGAGTTGAGGCTTAGAGAGGTGTAGCCAGCTGAAGAGTAGCAAAGCTGAAACTCAAACCCAGATCTGCCTGACCTCGAGGCTCCCTGCCTCTGTTCTGTCGCCACCACTGGCTCCTACCCCTGTGGGCTGCCGGAAGCAGGGACCAGCCTCTGGCAAATGTCTCCCGGCCGGCCGTTCGGTGGACGGGAGAGACGGGGCTCTGGAATGCGGCTGAGGGTTAAGACAGACATTTATGTCAAAGTTCAGGAATTGAGCATTATCCTTCCGGATGACAATTGGGAAGACGCTTGTCCTGTCACATGGAGCTTTTTCTGCCCTTGCCCTAAATGCCAAGAAGCCACTTCCTCAGGGACTGAGGGGGAGAGATGCCATGAATCAACCCTTAGAGATTAGAAACAGTCCTGAAGGTGTCAGCGGACAATGCCTTCATCTTTGCCCACCCTAAGCTGACCTCTTGCATCACGAGGGCCCCCGTCACAGGGAGGAGCTTAAATCCGATTCAGGTAGTATTTTTTATTTATATATCTAACTTTGTAAAGACAGTCCTTAACTTTCCTGATCATCTGCAGAGCTCTGACTTCATCTGACTCCTTTTTCTCTTCAACTCCTTTGTCCACACCCACGCAACCCAGGACAGTGGCCTCCAAGTGTCCCAAGGAGGGGTGAAAAAGGAACAGATCCTGAACAGGAACAAAGGCTCCAAGGCTCCAGTGGAGCCCCAGAGCAGAGGGCCTGGCACCATCAAACCCTCCCCGCCCCGGGCCCCACTGGATCCTCTGCCCGACACCCCCTCCACCCCGGGAAGATAGGTGCCTCCTCCCTGTCCCATCGGATCTCAGAAGCAGAGGCTCCTGGTGTAAGGAAGAGACTGATCAGGGCGAGGGCAGCACAGGTATGATTTTTCCAGCCGAGAGACGAAAACTGCTCCTGTAAGCTGGCATGGTGCCCAGCACAACCAATGTGCCAGCTGCCTCCACCTGAGATGCCTCAGGTGCCACCCCGCCCCCACTCTCATTGTGCAACAGGCAGCTTCCCCCAGGCCCGCCTCCTCCCCTGTGTCTGAGGCTTTGCTCGCCATTGGGGGGGGGGCAGTGGCACTGCCCACCTTGCCCTTCTCAGTCACTCCACCCAGCCTCCTCACCTGCTGCTGGGGGCTTACAGGAGCCAGGTGACGTGGGGCACCCTCCAGGTAAGAACACGCAGCCTCGCCTCTCCTTCCCCAAGCTGTAGTTGGAAAAGGGGTTGCACCTGAACAAACATCTGGGCAGGAAGAGGGGGCGGGGGCTGGGGTGGGCAGAGAGGGGCACATGGGCCCCCAGGGAAAGGCACAAGGAAGAGGGTGGTGTAGGAATTGTGTCTGGAGACCCTGAACGGCTCCCCCTGCCACCTTGGAACCTTCCACCCAGATCTCAGGCAAGCCCCCGGCCAGCGGGGCTGTTGTCAGGCAGGCATGGTTCGTGAGCCCCCTTCAGAGCGACCCGAAGGCAGTGAGGCGACTGGGTTGTGGCCCTGCTCTGGGGAGAGAGTGGCCAGGGCAGTGACCTGGCACCGGGGGCAGAAGTTGGGGTGTGGGGGTGGGGGGGCTGCACAGAGGAGGACTCCGGTGCCTCCCTTGGCTGCAGGCCTGCACTCTGCCCACAGCCTCGTCTCCTCCCCCCCACGCCCTCCCCCACGCTACCGCTACCGGACTATGTTTCAGAAGACCCTCCTTCACTCCCAGTGGTCCCTCTCCTCCCCTGCTTGTCATCGTAATGAATGCTAATAATAGTCAATAATTGATGCCCTCATTAGCACATCAAACTCACTCTCTGAAGAGTGGAGAGAGAACGTGGAAGGGGTGGTTCTCTGGGGTCCTGTCTGTAGTCAGCCCCTCCAAAGGGGCTCATCCTGGCGCTTCTGGCTGGGAGGGGCGCTGGCAGAGGCACCCGCAGGGAGAAGTCTGGATGCCACCGTCTGGGTGGGAATTTTCCGGGCGCAAGCCCCACCCCCCACCCTGCCCCATCTTCCCTGTTACTGGCAATCGAGGTCCTTTGCTGCCCCCAAGACTGAGAGCACTGAGTAGCCCCAGGGCAGGGCAGTGGCTTTTACACTGAAGTGAGAACCAGGATCACTTAGACCACCTGTTAAACCAGGGCTGTGGGCCCACCCCCTAAGTTTCTGATGCTGTAAGTTGAAGGAGAGGCTTGAGAATTTGCGTTTCTAACAAAGTCCCACATGCTGCTGCTGCTCAGAAAGCACTTCCAGAGTCCGCAGGGCAGGGCCATCTTCTCCTGCCTTCCCAGCTTAGGCCGCTGCCTGCCAGTGTGGTTCACTCTGTGTGCACAGCAGGCCCGGCACAGCCCGCACAGCCCGGCACAGAACCCTGTGGCACAAATGGAGGTGCCTCTCCTCGCCTTTCCTCAGACGGCCACCAAGGCCACTTGTTGCACCGTAAACAACTCCTTTCTCCCCAGACCTTGACCTTGATCCCAATGGACAGAGATGACCAGAACTGGATCCCCCTATTCCCAGCTGCTTGCCACCGTGCTGGGGTGCTGCAGATACAAGCAGGTCTCCTCTCCTGGGAGGAGGAGGGGATAAAGGTGAGGGAGAGACTTCCCCACACCCCACCTCATTTGGGGGTGACCTACCAGGGTCTCAGTAGGGAGTGGGGCTCATGGATACAGCCAGTGGACATGCAGGCGGCTCCCTACCCGCTTCCTTCCCACTCAGTCACTTAGTGTAAGGATTGTCTTTGGTTAGTGAACTTCAGCTTTAGTGCTCTGGGGGGATGGGGGGGTGGACGGGGTTAAGGAGACTGGAGCAAGAATGTAGAGATGGAAGAGGCAGGGAGAGGGGGGCGGACAGAAATGGGAAGAAGAGACAATAAAAGGTGGGCAAAAACACAGAAGAGAAGAGAAGAGAGGAGGTAGGGCAGAGGGGTGGAAGGAAGGAGGGAGGGAGGAAGAGGCCCAGGAAAGGTAAAGAAAAGAGAAGAAAGATGAGGAGAGGGGACCGGAGCAGGGAGGAGGAGGGGAAGGCAGTCTGTATCTACCCCTGAGAGAATATATGGTGAGCCACTGGGGCCCAGGTGGACCACAAGCCCCACACCTGCAGGACTCCATCCAGCTTGGCTTTGAGGCTCTAGATGTCACCGACCCATCCACATGCCTGGGGGTGGGGGGGCAGGGAACACACACACACACACACACACACACACACTGCCGCTCCAGCCAGCAGGTAGGGGAGCAGAGCAGGCACCATCCTGACCTGTTCGCCCCATGCAGGCACCTGCTAACCATCTCCTGGCCTCCCAAGGTCACAGCTCCATAATGAAAGTGGACGGACCGCCCCTCGGACACTGCCGGTGGGAAATGCGAAATGGTTCAGCAACTATGGGAAACAGTTTGGCCGTTCTCCAAAAAGTTAAACATAGACTTCAGCAGATGATGCATAAACAGTCTGCGATATATCTATACAATGCACTATTATTCATCCATATAAAGAAGTGAAGTACTGATACGTGCTTACCACGGATGAACCTCAAAAACATTACGTAAGTGAAAGAAGCCAGACACACAGGGTCACATACTGTGCGATTCCATTTGTATGAATTATTCCAAATAGGTAAATCTGTAAAGAATTGTTTGGGGAGGGGAGGAGAAAAAGGGGAGCAACTGCTTCATGCCTACGGGGTGTCCTTTTGGGGTGGTGAAAATGCTTTGGAACTAGATAGAGTTGGTGGTCGCACCACAGGGTGAGCACACTAATGGCCATTGAGCTGCTCACTTTAATTCTACGTAATGTGAATTCAACCCCAATTTTTCAAAGTAGCAGTGAGTGCTGGCTTCTGCAGCACAGACCCTAACACCGGGACAGGACAGAGAAGATTAGCACGGCCCCTGCGCAAGGGTGCCATGCAAGTTCGTAATGCATTCCCTATTTTTTTAAAAATAAGAATATTTTAAAAATTAAAAGTAATAAGAAAGTAGAAGTTTCCAGGGAGTTCGTCAAGTCAACCACAGATCCCAGAGCCCACCTGCTTTGGAACTGTGGGAGCTGGTTCCTACGTGAGTCATGGCCTTTCCTGGTGCCCTGCGGCCCCGGGCATCTGCTCGGAAGACTGGGAAGAGGTCCACAGAACCCCAGAATGCAGTTTTCTGGACCCACGCTGCATCCCTGCAGCCTCCTCCTCTGCCTGGCTTCCAGCCCAAGGGAGGCTCCCTTGCAGGTTTCTGCTACTCAAGCAGGCAACAGATGTGTGTGCTGTGGCACCGAGGAGCTGGCCTCCCCATCCCGGCCAACACCCTGCATCCGCCCCAGGGGCAGGCCCTCCCCGCCCTGATCTTGCTCCAAACATAGTTTTTAAAAAGCCCTCTCGTTTTCCTTCCCACAGATTATTTTTATCACCTCCTAAGTGGACTCCCGGCTCTCTGGAGTCTCTTCCGTCCCACGATCCCCTTGCCTCGGGCTAGGCCCTGGGCTGGATCCCAGGATGGATCAGACACATTTGCTGCTCCCCACTGCTCCGAAGCCCCACGAGACCCTTCCACCCACGGACCTTTGGTGACCACTCCCTACAGCAGCAGGTGTATCCTTTGGGGACCCTGAACCCTTTGTGGTCCTGACAAAAACTCTGCACCCTCTCCCTAGACAAATGAACACACATGACCATCTACAAGGAATCTGTGGGGCCCACTCACTTCTTCCGCTTATTCTAGGACCCCCTAAGGTGGAGCTATTCAAACTGTGGAAAGTCAGTTTCCCCACCCCTGCTTCTGTCCCCAGCCCACCAGGTCCAGTCTCGGAAGCACCCCATTTCCGGGTTCGTGGGTCTTTCAGGCTTGCCCCTGTGCCCACGAGCACCTTCTCCGTGTCCTCCTACCCAAACGACAGCTTAAACAATAAGAGCGGGAGGCCGTTCTGCCTCCGCACAAAGAAAGGTCTTGGTGGTGGGTATTTAGGCTGTTTCCAGGGCAAGAGAGCCTGGTGGTTACTTTATTTCACACAGTATGGGCCTATCCATAGAATAAATTCCCAGAAGTGAAATAGCTGGATAAAGGGTATCTGCATAAGAGTTTGAAATATGAACCATTCTTGCTGTTTTTGCCCTGATTAGCGAATCCATAGCAAACTATTTTTCCCTTTGGCCAATTATTTCCCTGTGGTGTGCCCGCTGGAGAAACTGAAGCAGAGACTGCCCACCTGCCCCTGGAAAAATACACAATCGGGTAAGGAACCTGAAAGCAGAAATAAGCCCAGCTTCATCAATTAGAAAAATGCCTCAAAGATCCTGCCCACCTTAGGAAACAGAGGAAAGGAGGGGGTGTCTGGCCGGAAAAGGGAGAAACTAAAATAACGATCACCTCGTGTGTGAATGAGGAGACAAGCCGAGAACACCCAAAGGTTCCATGGCAGCAAGAGAGACTGAAGTTAGCTCCAAGTGTGAACTTCCTGCTTGTGTAGGAGGGATGATGAAGGCCTGGCTCCAGGGAGGGACTGTGGGTGACTCCTTACTCAGAGATCGTTAAGCTAGGATTAAAGGCGGAGGACCTGCCAAGCCCGCTGGGAGCAGAGGACTGAAGCAGGTGACCATTTAGCCCTGTGAGGGCACATCCTAGCCTAGGTGAAAAGGCAGAGAATTGGATTAATAAGGCAGGGCCCAGAGCTTTACAGTCTCCAAAGTAATCTCATAATCAAGCCTTTGAGGACGGCAAGCAAGGATTACAAGCAGCCCGTTTTGCTGATGAGCAAACTGAAGCCCAGAGAAGTTAAGAAACGTGGCCGAGGCTTCACAGCTGAACCAGGACTTGATCCCAAGCCTTTAGCCCCCAAGTCCAGTGAGATGACCTCCAATGTCCTGCCTCCCAGGGCTGGAACTTGCCAAGTCAGGACCGAGGTCTCCATCCTTGGTTCCACCACCAGCTTCCCCAGGCCTTCTGCACCCCACCGCTCCCCACCAGCACCCCATCCGCAGCCCCAGGACAAGGTGGAGACTGCTGGGAGGGGCTGCAAATCCCTCTGTCTAACAACTGAGCGGAAGGAGGAAGACGGAGGTGGGAACAGGTCCCAAACTCCCATCTCACTTGTCTTCGCCCGTCTCAGTCTCAGACTCTCTCGTGATAGGAAAGTAGGCCAGTTTGGAATATGTCATGGATATTTTCGACATCCCCATCTGTACTATAGCTCTGCACACCGCCACGTGGGGTAGAGCCAGCGCCTTCCTGCCGAATGAGGGGTGCACCTGCTACCTCTGGGGCTCAGAGCCCAGACGGAGGCTGGAGACGCATGGGGGACCCTGGACGGCACCAGGCAAGTGTCTGGCAGCCTGGGCAAGGCAGGACCGGGGATCAGCAGTGTCTGTTCCTTTCCCAGAGGATCAGGGCAGAACAGCTATGACCTGTGGACACCGTCCCAGCCTCCACCAACCTGGGATGGAACTCGAAGGGAAGAGCAATTAGCCCTGTGGAGACAGGGGTCTGGAGCAGCTTTATGGAAGAGGTGGCTGACATTAGAGCTGGGGTTTGAATAGGAAGCAGGACTTTGCTGGACGAAGAAGACGGGAGAGGGTGTTCTTAGCCTAGGGACGTGCTTTGGGTACACAGCAACCAGTGTGCCGGGCAGGGTAGAGGGCTGGCAAGGGAAGGGCAGCAAGAGGTCAGGGCAGGGGCAGGCTAGCACTGGCAAAAGAGCTGTCAACGGTGAGCGCCCAGCTATGAAGCTTGGGGTGCAAGTGCCTATGGAGGCCAAGGGTCATGGCTCAGAAAGGACACGCAGCAGTGGGCAGGCAGGAGTTACCCTGGGGGAGGGGGAGGGGGAGGGAGAGCCCTCCTGGAGCTATCAGCCACCCTGACCACAACCTTTTCCCGGTTTGCTGGCCCGGGCACCTCTCCTGGTTGGGGGAGGGTGGGCCAATAGGAGAAATGCATTCCTTGCAGAGGTGTGGAGACTTGCCAGCTTGAGGGCCTGAGATTGGGGTGGGGGTTGCGTAGGAAGGGCCTCTCCTGGGAAGACTGGTAAAGGAGGCAACTGGACATTGTGTTTATTAAGCCCCGACTATGGGTACTTTGTACCATGGCCTCACTTAGTTCTCAGCACAAGCCCTAGAAGTAGGCATGCTTTCCCCCTTTTCGTCAACCTGGAAAGTGAAGTTTCAGTATTAAAGACATAAAGGGAAGTGCGGGTCCCTTCCCTAAGGTCCCACAGCTTGTAAGTTGGATAAGAAGTCAGGCCCGTCTGCCTCAGAGCCCATCACCTTCATCTCTCAACACCTGGCAGATAAGAGCCCAGGCTCCAGTTCCAAAGAAGTGACTCCCCATCCTTCACCCTCTCTCACTGTCTCCACCCTGGGCCAGGCCCCCAGGGCCCCACACCAACCCACAAGATTGCCAGCCTCAACCCCCAGGGCCCCACATCAACCCACAAGATTGACAGGTGAGAAAACGGAGGCTCAGAGAAGCTAAGTGACTTGCCCAAGGACACGAAGCTCCTTAAGGATGGACACAGGATTCAGACCACCTAGTCGCTCTGCCTCATCCTTCCCTGAGCCCTTAGCCTGCCCAGGTGGCCGAGCGTGAGGAGCCTGCTCCCTATAGTGAGAGCTGGTTCTGCCCCTGAGCTGATTCCACAGGCTGGCACTGTGCTTCCCACAACCGAGGTGCATGGGGGACGTCAGAGAAACAGCGTCACACTCAGCCACTTCAGTTAAGGCTCTGAGAGCGCGGTCCACCAAGTCCACCAAGTCCTAGAAGGGCTGAAAACAGCGGACAAGGACCGAGATGGGAGCTGCCACACCTCAGGGACAGAAAGATCAGGACAGAATCTCCAGACAGGTGGCAACTGCCAATGAGAAGCATTAGAACAAATGCTGGATTAATAAATTGCCTCATTCAGAAAGGGCCGGGGGGAGGACAAGCTGGAGGATTTACCCCTACCTAACTTCAAGACTATTAGAAAGCTACAGCAATCAAGGCAGAGTCTGTTGGCAAACAGACCAAGGGAAGAGAACAGAAAGTCTATAAATAGACCCACACATATATAGTTAATTGATTTGCAACAAAGACGTAAAATCAGTCTAGTGAGAAGAAGGTAGTCTTTTCAACAAATGATCCTGGAACAAATAAACATCCAGATACACAATAAAATAAAATACCTCACACCGTATACAAAAATAAACTCAAGGTGGCCCTGGCTGGTGTAGCTCAGTGGATTGAGTGTGGGCTGGGAACCAAGCGGTCCCGGTTCGATTCCCAGTCAGGGCACATGCCTGGGTTGCAGGCCAGGTCCCCGTGAGGGCCATGTGAGAGGCAACCATACATTGCTGTTTCTCTCCCTCTCTTTCTCCCTCACTTCCCCTCTCTCTAAAAATAAATAAAAATAAAAATCTTTAAAAAAATAAACTCAAGGTGGATCCTAGACCTAGGCATAAGTCCACAATCATAAAGTTAAAATACAAATACAGATTGAATCTAGAAATGGCCAAGAGGGACAGTCTTTTTGTCACTGACTTCAGCATTACTGATTCGTTTTCAGCAAACTGCATTTGTTACATTAAATTAACATCTGAACACTGAAAAAAGAGAAAGAGTATCACTGTATGATTTTCTCTCTATATCCGTAATATCTATTAAAAATGCAAACCTACCCTGAGTCA
Organism: Micronycteris hirsuta; assembly: GCA_004026765.1. Lineage (NCBI taxonomy): Eukaryota > Metazoa > Chordata > Mammalia > Chiroptera > Phyllostomidae > Micronycteris > Micronycteris hirsuta. The sequence continues at coordinate 149,112 of PVJI01000099.1, read as the reverse complement.
AAGACAACCCCTCGGTCATTGCTTAGCGATGGGGGGGCGGAGCAAGAGGTGGAAAAGGACAGAGGGGACTGTGGGGCGGTAGGTGGGTCCATTACCTGACACAGTGGCGGTTTCATGCGTGTGTTCATATGTGAGAACTTTTCACGTTGTACATTTTATTTTTTTTTTTGCTAGATTTTTTTTTTTTTTAATTTTAGAGAGAGGAGAAGGAAGGGAGAAAGAGCAATGTATGGTTGCCTCCCACATGGCCCCCACCGGGGACGCGGCCCGCAACCCAGGCATGTGCCCCAACTGGGAATCGAACCGGGACCTTTTGGTTCCCAGCCTGCGCTCAATCCACTGAGCTACACCAGCCGGGCACGTTGTACATTTTAAATGTGTGTAGTGTATGCCTTGTCAATTAGTCAATAAAGCTCTACAATGGGAAACAAAAAGAAGCAATACTCAAATAAAACGAAAGAGGTAATCTGGAAAAAGAAATGAGATACAGATATTGGAAAAAGCAGCAAAATCATCACTACATGACAATTATATTATCATCTACTTAGGAAAGTCAAAGATTCAACTGAAGCCTTGTAGATCCTATCAGCAAGTTTAATAAAACGGCTAGTTAAAATAAAAATATAGATAAATCAATAGCTGTCTTTTTTTGCAACAAAAGCCAATTTTAAAATGTTAGAAAAATATTATTTAATTCATACCAGCAATTGAAGCTCTGAAATACACAGGAATAAATTTCACCTAGGATATACAAGCCGGCCCGAATAAATGGGGAAATACATGCCATTTTACAACAATGGAAGAAAGCTTTGGTAAAGCTGCTAATCCTTTCCAAACTATGCTATAAATCTAACTCATTTAAAATTCCAATGGAATTCTTTAACTGAAACTAGAAAAGATAATTCTAAAATTCACCTGGAAGAGTAAATGAGTACCATATGGAAAAAAATGTGTTTTTTAAATTTTTTTTAAAAATTGTAAAAGATTTACTTTATTTATTTTTAGAAAGAGGGAAAGGGAGTGAAAGAAAGAAAGACACATCATTGTGTGGTTGCCTCTTGCGCACTCCCCACTGGCCACTGGCCCCCGGCCCCAAACCCAGGCATGTGCCCTGACCAGGAATCGAACCAGTGACCCTTTGGTTCGCAGGCTGGTACTCAATCTACTGAGCCACACCAGCCAGCCAGGGCAAAAATAAAATAAAATAAAAATTTAAAAAGTAAAAACGGGCTGGATAGAAATCGCTTGCATTACCACTGATGTGTACCACAAAGGAGTTGGCATTACAGCAAGAATAAGATTTGTCTTCATGCCTAGTCAGTACCTAACCTGCATTGTAGGGTGGCCAAGTAAATGAACAGGCAGACAGATCAATAGAGCAAATGGTCCAGAGCAGTCTCAAAAACCTTTTCATACAGCGAATATTGTAATATAAAGGCTTTTCATGTATTTCTATTAAATATGTTCTTGGTGTCCATAAGCACATCGAAGTCCCAAATATGACTCAAACCGACCTAACCATTTTTCTCCCCACTCCAAACCCCTCTCCCCTATTCACGCTCCTCTTCTGTCAGAAAGCCCCCAAGATAAAATTGCCCATTAGAAGAGCACAGAGTCCCACAGGGATGGGCCAGCACTAGTGCCCGGCCATGCTCAGCCGCTGGCTGGGGGCAGCCCCGCAGAAACACAATGGAGGATTCAGAGGGGTGGCAGCGGGGTCTGTCCATCGGCTGTGCCCCACGTGGCAGGCTTCCTCAAAGGAATCTGAGCAGCACATTTCACGGCCCCCAGAGTCCTTTAACCCAGGGGTCATCAGCAAACTGCAGCCTCCAGGCCCAATCCAACCCGCTTCCTGTTTTTGTAAATACAGTTTTGCTGGAACGTAACCACACCTTTTATTTACTTGTTGTCCCTGCATGCTTCTGCACCACAATGGCCAAGTTGCAGTGGTGACCATAGCTGCAGCCCGCAAAGCCTGAAATATTTTCTAGTTGACCCTTTACAGGAAAAATTTGCCCATCCCTGCTCTAAACCACTGTGATCTGAGTGTGGATTATTGCCATAGCGAAACCTAGCCTCCCTTGGCTAGGATAGCGGTCGAAATTTGTCTTCTTTCCTCACCTCTCACTCCACAATCTACTTCACCCTGGTGCCACACCTCCCCTCCCCCTCAACGCCATTCACACTTCTCTGTCTAAAGCTGTGGCACAAAGGTTTCAGTCCTTATGGAGTTTGACCTCTCCGCAGAATACATGGGTTACCCAGGTCCCCTTCTTAAAACACACTCTCCTCCCAGCTTCTAGGACACTGAACGTTCTTGATTTTCCTCTTATTACTTCTTTAACCACTTTTTCTCAACCTCTTGGCTCAACCCAACTATAAAATGTTCCCCAGGTTTTTGTTCCAGGTCTGCTTCTATTTTCACTCCCTAACATTCCTATGGCTTTAATTACCACCATATTCTAGCAGTTTCCACATTCGTATCTCCAGGCCAAAAAGTTCATTTGTTTTGTCCCATAAGATGGGCTCTAGTAGCTCTTAGTTATCTTTAACTTCATTTGAAACAATTTCGTTAGATTGATTGTGGCAGCTGTCACATAAGCATGCATTTTTAAAAACATCAAAATTGGTGAATTTTTGTATAGCCATTTTAATATTGAAGATGGGAGGAAATAAGCAACATTTTCCACATACTACGCTTTAATATTTCAAGAAAGGTAAAAATGCAACTGAAATGCAAAAAATGATTCATGCAGGGAATGGAGAAGGTGCTGTGGTCACATGTCAAACATGTCGAAAGTGGTTTGTGAAGTTTCGTGCTGGAGAGTTCTCACCAGATGATGCTCCACAGTCGGGTAGACCTGTTGAAGTCGACAGAGATCAAATTGAGACATTAATTGAGAATGATCAATGTTCTACCAAGCAGTAGATAGCCAACATACTCAAAATATCCAAATCAAGAGTTGAAAATCATTTGCACTGGCTTAGTTATGTTAATTGCTTTGATGTTTGAGTTCCACATAAGTGAAAAAAACCTTCTTAACCATATTTCCACATGCGATTCTCTACTTAAATGTAAGGAAAACATTCTGTTTTTAAAACAAAGTGTGACAGGCAATGAAAAGTGGATACTTTACAATAATGTGGAATGGAAGAGAGCGTAGGGCAACTGAAATGACCCACTACCCACTACACCAAAGGCCTTCGTCCACAGAAGGTGATGTTGTGGATAGGGTGAGATGGGAAGGGAGTCTTCTATTATAAGCTCCTTCCAGAAAACCGAATGATTAACTCCAAGTACTGCTCCCAGTTAGACCAGCTAAAAGCAGCACTTGACAAAAAATGTCCATAATTAGTCCACAGAGAACACATAATCTTCCATCAGGATAACGTAAGGATGCATGTTTCTTTGATGACCAGGCAAAAACTGTCCCTTCAACCAAATCTTCACACTGCAATCAAAGACCTTTGCCCCAGTGGGAATTTTGGAGCAAACAGGAAACAAATAGAATATGGCATATTTAAACCTAATTATATTAGTTCTGGCTGGTATAGCTCAGTGGATTGAGCACCAACCTGTGAACCAAAGGGTTGCTGGTTTGATTCCCAGTCAGAGCACATGCCTGGGTTGTGGGCTGGGTCCCCAAGGCGAGGCACATGAGGGGCAACCACACATTGATGTTTCTCTCCCTCTTTCTCCTTCCCTTCCCCTCTCTCTAAAAATAAATAAATAAAATCTTTTTAAAAAGCTAATTATATCCGTATTTACGTGAAATATAAGTAGGCTAAAAGCTCCAGTTAAAAGAGAAAGATGTTAGACTATATTAAATCATCCAATGATATGCTGCTTACAAGAGATACATACTAAAGAGAACACAGAAAAAAAATTAAAGGATGAAAAAAGATACAATGCAAGCACTAACCAAAATAAAGTTGGTGTAGCTCCCTTAGACAAAATACATTTTATGTCAGCCCTGGCTGGTATGGCTCAGTGGATTGAGCACGGGCTGCAAACCAAAGGGTTGCAGGTTTGATTCCCAGTCAGGGCACATGCCTGGCTTGAGGGCCAGGTCCCCACTGAGGGCCATGTGAGAGGCAACCACACATTGATGTTTCTCTCCCTTTCTTTCTCTCTCCCTTCCCCGCTCTCTAAAAAATAATAATAATAATAAATAAATAAATAAAGTATTTTTAAAAATACACTTTATGTCAAAAAGTATTACTAAAAACAAAGAGGGACATTCTATGCTGATACAAGGGTTAATCTAATAGGAAGACACGAGAGTTCTAAGTTCATGGCCATTTAATAATATAATCTCAAAATATGTTGAGCAAAACCTGACAGAATTAAAGGAGAAATAGACATATCTCCAATCATAGTTGGATATTTTTAACACATCTTTTTCAGTAACTGATAGAACAAGTGGCTTTTAAAAGTCAGTAGAGAAATAGAGGATTTGAACAACATAATTAACCAATTTTCCTAATTGACAATTATAGAATACTGTTTTAAAAAAATGAGGAAACCAACAACCACAGAAGGGACATTCTTCTCAAGTATCAATTTTGACACTTCACAAAATTGACCATATGCTGGGCCATAAAACAAGTCTTAACAAACCTCAATTTAAATCATTAAAATCATGCATAGTGTGCTCTCTGGATTCACTGAACTGAACTAGAAATCAGCAACTAAAAGGTAACTTTAAAATCCCCCAAATGTGTTTAGAAATTAAAAAATAAGACTCCAAATAACTCATGAGGCCAAAGAAGAAACTGCAGTAAAAATTATAAAATATTTTGAACTGAAGGATAACGGGATGCAACTAAAACCATGCTTAAAGAGAAATTTATAGATATAAATTCATATATTAGAAAAGAAAAATGGATACAAATCAATAATGTAAGCATCTATTTAAAGAAACTTTAAAAAACAAAACAGCAATTAAACCTCTCCTCCCTGAAGAAGTAGAAAATAGAAAATAAATATTCAATAATGTCAGCAAAGCCAAAAACTGGTTCTTTGGAAAGACCACTAAAAATTATTTTTAAAAAAAGAAAACTAGCAAGGGAAGATGAGAGAGTGAACAAATAATTAACAGTAGGAATAAAAATGGAAGCATTACTACAGATCTTACAGATGTTAAAAGAATAATAAGACGAGCCCTGGCTGGTGTGGCACAGTGGATTGAGCGTGGGCTGGGAGCCAGGCGGTCCTGGTTCGATTCCTGGTCGGGGCATATGCCTGGGTTGCGGGCCGGGTCCCCATGGGGGCCATGTGGGAGGCGACCATGCATTGCTGTTTCTCTCCCTCTCTTTCTCCCTCCCTTCCCCTCTCTCTAAAAATAAATAAAAATAAAATCTTTAAAAAAAAAAGAAGAATAAGACGATATTACAAATAACTATTTCAACATTTGAAAATGTACATAACATGGACAATTCATTTAAAAAGCACAACATACCAAAAATGTTGCAGGAATACCCAAAAATGTCACAAGAATATCCTGACTTTTGAGATCACAATAGGTAGATCTGTATCTGTTTAAGAAACTGAAGTCTTCATTTAAAATCTTCCTACGGAGAAAACTCCAGGTGTCGGTTTCACTGGGGAATTCTTCCAAACAGTTAAGGAAGAAACAATTCCACCTTACACAAACTCAGAGAGTAGAGAAAAAAAGAATATTTCCCAACTCATTTTATGACACTTGAATAACCTCGACACCAAAACCTGACAAGGATATTACAAGAAAGAAAAGTTACAGCGAATATCTCATTTCTTCTGTTGTAAATTAGACTGTGATAAAAATTGAATTATGAATAAATAGCACATCAATGATATATAAACTGGATGTTTTAAAGAATTAAAACAATTTTTTGGTTAAAAAATTACAGCCAGCCTTATACTTAATCATAAAAGATTAAATGCTCTTCTCTTAGTTTGAGAACAAGACAAGAAAGTCCACAATGCACTGGTTTCAGCCAGTGCAATTAGGCAAGAAAACAATAGGAACATTGAAATGGAAAAGGCAAAACTGTAATCATTTGAAAATGGCATGATTTCGTATGTAGAAAATACAATAGAATCTGCTGACAAACTATTAGAATTAATAAGTAAAATTAGCGTGGTCACTAGATACAAGATCAATATTCAAAATTAATTATTTTTCTATATATTAGCAATAAATGATTAGAAAATAAGGGTTAACAAAAAGCACTACATACAAGAATATTAAAAAATCAAATACCTAAGAATGCAAATAACAAAAGATGTGTAAAATTTCTACCCTGAAAACTAGAAACCCAGTCTGAGAGAAATTAAAGATGACCTAAGTTTTTAAATCGTATTTCTGTAAACAAATAAAGACATATAAAGAGCAATACCATGTTAATAAATTAGGAGATTTAATACTGTTAAGTTGCCAATTCTCCTAATTTTTAATAAATTGAGTGCAATAGCACTCAAAATTCTGGAAAGTTTCTTGTAGAAATTGACAAACTGATTCTAAAATTTACATGAAAATTCAAAGGAACTGGATTATCCAAGAAACCCCTGAACAAAGAGCAAGGGGGAAGACGGCCACTACCCGAGAGCGAGCCTTTTCTGAAAGCTGTGCACACGTAACACGGGTAAACCCACCGCGGCTCAAGGAGAGGCAGACACGCAGACCGCGGGTGGGGAGCGGAGGTCAGAACCGGGCCTACGAATAGGCCGGCACGCACCGTCACACAATCTGCAATGAAGATGCGATTCAGTGGGAAAATGATGGTGTAGAATAATTGGATAACCACGTAGAAAATAATGGAATCTTGGCTCTTATCTTAAACATACCCCAAAATTAATTTAAGATAGATCATAGGCTTAAGTGTGAAAGATAAAAACAAAGCTTCTAAAAAAAGTCATGGAAGGATATTTTCGTGGTCTTGGGGTAGAAAATGATTTCTGAATCCAGACACAATAAGCACTAAATGCAAAGTAAAAGATCGATACATTTGATTCATTCAAATTAAAAACTTCTGTTCATCAAAAGATGCCGTAAAGGTGAAAAAGCAAATCATAGAATACATAAACAACTACTACTAATTAATAAAAATAGTCCAGAAATCCAATTTTTAAAAATATCAGCAAAATGCTTGAACATATTTTCCAAAAGAGGGTATTCAAATATCCAGCAAATACATATGTAAAAGTGCCCCAATCACTAAGCATCAGGAAAATGCAAATAACAACCACAACGAGATACAAATGCACATCTACAAGTATGGCTAAATTTTTAAAATGGAAAATTTATGGTGGAAGTGTAAATTGGTATAATCACTCTGAAAAACTCTTGGACAGTTTCTATGAAAGATAAACATAGCCTACCTTATGATCTAGCAACTCCACTCCTAGGCACATACACAAGAAATATGAATGTTTCCTTCATTGCAAAAAAATAATGTCCCACCAAAAACTGGAACAAACCAGATGTCCATCAATAGTAAAATGGATAAATTATCATGTGATAGTCATACAATGGGATTCTGTACAATAATGAAAATGAAGGAAATACCTCCTACTGCTACAGTATGGATGAAACCCACAGACACAATGTTGAGTGGAAGAAACCAGATACAAAAGAATATGGACCACATCATTCCATTAATATGAAGTTCAATAATAAGAAAAAAAAAAGCAGACAAAACAAATCTATGGTAATAAAGCCAGAAACATGGTTTCCTGTGTGTTTCCATGGGGTGAGCTCCTAGGGACTAGAAATATTCTGTATCATAATCTGGAAACTGTAACTATGGGAAAATTCATCAAGCTGTAAGATTTGTGTACTTTACAGTATGCATGTTATATCTTCATTAAAAAGTTTTTTTAAAAAATAATAAGGATGATATTAATTACTATATATGAATAAATCTGTAAATTTAGAAGTGGGGAGATTCTTGTCAAAGCACAACTTACCAAAACTGACACAAGAGTAAATTAAAAATCTGACTGGTGCCATACCCATTAAGAAAATTGAATCAGCAATTGAAAGCCTATCTACAAAGAAAACTCCAGGCCCAGATGGCTTCACTAGCAAATTCTTCCAACTATTTAAGAATGAGCTGCAAAACTCATCCAATAAACTCTCCCCAGTTCATTGTACGAGGCCATCATAACATTGATATTGAAATCGGGTAAGGATATTACAAAGAAAGTTATAAGTCAGTCTCTCTCAGGTACCAAAAATGGAAACAATCTAAACAAAATATTAGCAAATCTAATGCAATAATATGTATTAAAAAAACATGACTACAAAATTGGGTTTATTCCAAGAATGCAAAATCGATTTAACATGAGAAAATCAAACAATGTTATTCATCTCTTTACCAGAATAAAGCACAAAGCCCATATGATTATCTCAATAGATGCAGAAGAAAAATTTGAAAAAATGTGACACCAATTCTTAACTTTTAAAAAAGAAAACTCTTAGCAACATAGGAAGAGAAGAAAATTTCCTTAATGGAATAAATTCCAAAATATTGAAAGCTATCCTCTGAGACAGAAAACAAGACAAGGATGTCTCTAGAACCACTACTGAACACTGTACTAGAAATTCTAGTCAATGTAATAAAGCAAGAAAATTATATAGCAGGTACAGGATTTAAAAAGGAAGACATCATCATCATCATTCACACATAATATAACTGTACATAGAAAAATACATAATATAAATATAGTTAATAGTTATATGTAGTTAAAAGTTATATGTTACGTAAATATTGTTGATACTTTTGGCCAAATATTCTATACGCTTACTGATTTTCTGTCCACTTCTTTTATCACTTACTGAGAGAGGGGCATTAAAATCTCTGACTATACTTGTAAACATGTCTATTTCTCCTTGCAGTTCTCAGTTTTTGCTTTATGTATTTTGATGCTTTGTTATTAGGTGAATAAACCTTTAGAATGATGTCCTCTTTGAAATGACCCTTTATCATTATGAAATGGCCCTCTTTTTCCTTTGTAATAATCTTTGCTCTGAAATCTATTTTGTATGATATATATACAGATACGTACTTTTATTTTTAGAGAGAGGGAAAGGAGAAAGAAAGGGAGAAAAATACTGATCAGTTGCCCCTTACACACACCAGCCAGGGACCTGGCCTGCAACCTAGGCATACGCCTTGACCGGGAATCGAACCAATGACCTTTCGCCTCATGGGATGATGCCCAAACCACTGGGCCACACCAGTCAGGGCTATTTTGTCTGATATGAATAGAGCCCTTTTGACCAGTGTTAGCATAACATAGCCTATATTAATATAACCATTCCAGCACTCTTTTGGTTTGTATTAGCATGGAATATCTTTTTCCTTTCAACTACTTATGTGTTTATTTTGAATGTGGACTTCTTATCGTCTCTGAGGGTCACCTCTGAGGTGGAGGCCCAGCCCTGGTGGCCTGAGCTCTGTGAGAGAGGAAGATCGGTGCATCCTAGGACTTTCTGGGCAGCCCTCCCTTGGGGGGAGCTGGCACAGGACCGAGGCTGCAGAAAATATTTTTGGTGATGTGACCGCAATCCAGGTTGGCAGCAATGTAGGAACTACATGAGACTGCTAGTGTTTGGCCTTGTTTTTCCTGCAGACCATGTACGAATCCTGCCAGCCAGCAGCTCTTACCCTAGGGGTGATCTGCACCCAGGGAATATCTGGGGACCAGGAGAGGGGACGGTTGGGATCTAGTGGGTCAAGAGCCAGGGCCGCTGTTGAACATCCAACATGCACAGGATGGTCCCAGACGGAACGATCCAGCCCAAACCGTCAAGGGGGCCAAGGTGAAGAAACAGCTTTCAGGCCTGGCCCAGCAAAATGCGACTGTATCAGTCCATGAGAACTTTTGCACTTTCAATGGGCTTACACTTACTGCATTTTTTTATTTGAAGGAAAAATAAATAGCTGGTTTTTAAAGAGAAAGAAAGCGGGGCTTCTTGCTGACAGCATCCAGTTGGGTCTTCTCTTTTTATCTGCCTGTGTGTAAACATTTTTTATTGTCGACACTATTACAGGTGTCCCCCATTTTCCCTGCCTTTGCCCACCTCCACCCAGCCCCCACACCCCTTCCCCTGGCACACTCTTGTCTGTGTCCATGGGTCATGCACACATGTTCTTTAGCTAATCCCTTCGCCTTCTTTTAGCCAGACCCCACCCCCGACACCCGTCAGTGTGTTCCAGGTATCCATGCCTCTGCTCTATTTTGTCCATTAGTTTCTTTTGTTCATTAAATTCCACACATCTGCCTTTTAATTGGCTTGTCTAGACCATGTGTATTGGTTGTGACCATTCATACGGTTGGGTGCAAATCTACCATCCAGTTGCACAACTGAAAGTCTGCCCAGTCCTGCTCCTTCTCTTTACTCTTCCCAAGCATTGCCCCCGGTAAACCTCAGGCCCGCCTCATTCACTCAGTGTGTGTTTCCCAGAGGACCAGCACTGACGCAGGACTTTTCTTCCTTTGTCAGGTGATCCCTGCTCAGCCATTTGTGTTTAAGGGAAAAGCCTTAAAAAGCTGACTGGAGGTTCCATAGGCACGAGTAAGGCTTTTTTTATTGGTGGATTTTGCTTTTCTGTCATCGGGTGAAGAGCCAGCTGTTTCACTGGAAACCCTCCAAATGTTAGTACATGGAATTTTTCCTTGGGGCCTTTCAGTTTCTCCAGATACGAAACTTCTTCTGGTCTTCTGCCTGCAGTAATTAGGCACCTTGTTTCTGCCTCTCTGTGCAGGGCAATGGTGGAGGGGTCAACTCTTCTTCCATGCCACACCTCGCCTCTGCCCCTCTGTCCCTCTGCCCCGCTGTCCCTCTGATGCCTCCAAATCCTTCACCCCTTGTTATCATCTACCTTCCTCTGTTCTAGTAACTAAGTCTACAACTCTTCCCCAGTCCACTTCCAATCTTCCAAAACATTGCTGAAATCCTTTAGCTGCTAAAATGTCATTTCTTTGTCCTGGTGGATTTATGCCTTTCTTCTTTCTTTACTAACATTTTAGTGATGAAGGCCATTCATCACCATTAACAAGAAGCCCCCATCCCGACTTTCACTGACCTGTGGCCACGCCGGCTGCTTCGTGGAAAGCAGATTGTAGACGGGGAAGAGTCAGCGCAAGACAGACCAGAGGCCACTGCCATAGCACAGGTGAGTGATGAAGGTGACTAGGACTGGGATGGTGGCAGTGAAGGTGATGAGAAATAGATAATACAAACCATATTTAGGCAATGGTTTTTCAATATGACCACAAATTCTTTGAGATTCCTCCCTTCAGAACATGGAACTCGATTTTCCTCCCCCTGCATGCAGGCTGGGCTTAGTGACTCATTTCTAAGGAATAGAATCCAACAGAAGTTAACGGTGTGTGACTTTCAACGCAAGATCAGAAAAGGCATCACAGCTCCCTCCTGGCTCGCTCTCTGCCTCTCTCTCTCTCTCTCAGACCTCTCACTCCAGGGAAAGCCAGCTGCCATACTATGAGGACACTCAAGAGCTCTATCATATCCACCTCACAAGGAATTCAGGCTTCCCGCCAACCATCAGCACTAACTTAACAGGCCTGTGAAAGAGACCCCTTGGAAGGAGACCCTCCAGCCCCGGCCAGCCTTTTAGGTGGCGGCACCCTCACTGACATCTTGACTGCAACCTAATGAGAGACCCTGAGCCCAGTCAAGTCACTTCTGGATTGCTGACCCAAAGAAGAAGCATGCATTAGCGAGATTATCAGTGCTTATTATTTTAAGACACCAAGTGTTGGGAGCAATGTATTACGCAGCAATGGGTGACTAATATGGGGGAGAGGGAGGGAGAGAGGAACCGAAGACTACTCTGGACTTTTGGACTTAAGCAACTGGATAAATCGCAGTACCATTTACTGCAGTAGGGACGTCTAGGGGAGGAAAAGGATTTGAAATCACAAAGTGGATTTTGAGATGCTTTATAGATATCCACGTGGAGAGAGATATCACACAGGTGTTGCTATAAGTCTCCCAGCTGGAGAAATGGAGAAATGGATGAAAGCCATGGACACCCAAGACAAAAGGATGAAGGGCCGTGGTACCAAGCCCCGGGGCCCCCAAACTTCAGAGGGAGGACAGAGAAGGAATCAGGCTAAGGGGCGGCCAGCAAGGTGAGAGGAAAACCAGGAGAGAGTGTGGTGACTCCAAGGCCAGAACAGAGCTTCAGGAGGGAAAAAGGGAGCAGCTGGCAGCAGGGCGAGAAGTTCAGGAGGGCGGTGCTGCCTGGCGACGGCTAATTCAGAGACACCGTGCACATCGCTGAGCTCCCAGTTACCATTTCTCGGGTGCTTACCAGCTGCCTGGCACTTTAACAGATTTCCTAGTTGAGTCATCCCAGTAATTCCATGAGGTAGATATCATTGCCCCATTTCACAGATGAGGGGACTGAAGGACAGAGAGATTAAATAACTTGCTCAAGATTAGGAAGCTTGTGGAATGGCAGAGGCCATGTTGAAACTCACGTGAGACACCAAAGGCCTTGATCTTGACCAGAAGGCATCAAAGAATGGGCAGAATGCAAGGGGCCTGCTTTTTTTTTTTAATCTCCCCATGAATAGGTTTTCTAAGTGTTGTGTAGGCCCTGGGGAAACTAACTAAGCTAATGTGGGCCTAACAGGTGGGCGTTCCCCAGAGAGTGAGCAAAGAAAGGGGAGAGAGGCAGAGGTAGAAAAGGCAGGGGAGGGGGAATCTGTGCCTTTGACTTTAAAGGAGCAACATGCAAATTATATTCAAAGAAACATGCAAATGATGTGCCAATTGATTTGTGAATGAGCATCTGTTATTTTTGGTCAACAGCTCAGGCACTGTTGGGTGGGCCCTCCTCAGCTTTCTCCCAGGGTTGCCCAGGATCAGGATCCCTCTCGTGTCTACTGACTAAACTGGAGAAGTAGCAGGTGCCTCCCTGCAAGGCAGACGGGCTCTGGACAGGAAGGAGGGTGCTGCCTACTGTGTCCAGGTGAGTCACCTAATCACACATCTGTCTGACACATATTTGTCAAGTCACCAGAGGCAGATGAAGTAGACAAGTAGAAGACTCATTATTTCTAATTTCTGGAAGCACATTTCAGTGGGAGAAATAAACAGATACAGTAATGCCTGTGGTATCATCTACAGTCTAGACCAAGGTTTCTCGGCCCCAGTGCTATTGACATTGTGGAGGGGGACAATCCTGTGCATTGCAGGGTGGTTAGCGGCGTCCCCGGTCTTTGTCCATTAGATGCCAGGTGCACCCCCCCATTGTAATAACAACCAAATGTCCCCTGAGGTGGGGGTGAGGGGGCCAAAATCACCCCAGATGAGAACAAGCAGTGATAAGCTCCTTGGGTGAGTCAGCACACTCAGCGAGCTGGGGGCTGGTCTCCAGAACCTCCTGCTCTTCCGCATGCCTGTAGTTTGACCATTGTGGGCAGCAGTCTTTCCAAAATTTCTCACTTAATTCCTTTCTACTTTCCCTTGACACTCCCCCCACCCCCGCCCAGGCCTCCACTCTAGGCACATGCTGTTACTCAGTTTTGCCCCCAGAGATTCTTGAGGAGCAGTCAAGGTCACCCCCAAACTAAATGGCCCAGCCTTGAGCCCTTCCTTTGCCTGTGCACTCTTCACATCATGCTGCTTCTTCTTCCCTTGTCATCGAGTTGTCGTCTGTGGGACTGTCATTCACGCTCCTCTCTCTGCCCTTGCCCATTGCCTTTGATTGGCAGCTTCCAGGAGTTAAGCAACTAGATTTTGCAGATCAGGGTTTTTCTCACTCTGCTCTGCCAAGCGCTGGGAGTCCTGCGGGGCCTTCAGGAGGGGGCGGGAGGGGCAGGAGAGGCTTCTAGGGGGCAGGAGGAGGAAAGCAGGCATGTCTCCCCGGCCCCCACCGTGGCTTCCACCAGAGCAGCTGGACTTTTCCAGGTTTGTTTCACTCTGCTTCTGCATGATAGCCTTTGGACAAACGGTCTCAGGGGTAAAAGGCATTTATAATTTGCTGACCTGGATACGGGGGTACATTGTGGAGAACAGAGGGCTCCCCAACACCAACACCTGAAATATCTGCTGTGCTGCACTGCGCAGTTTGGTGCTGTCAATCACGGCAGTCTCGAGGCCCTTTAAGCTTCCTCCCTGCTCCTTACCGCTGGGTGGGTGCCAGGGATGCCCACAGCGAGGGCCACTGTATGTGGGCAGACGAACAGACCCCAGAGGCAGGCCAGGCCCCCAGGCTTCTGACTCAGACCACACACCTCTTCCTGAGAAGAAAAGGCAGTGAGCCCCAGAACAGGGGGGCTGCCCCTCCTCCACCCATGCAGCGGAACAGAGAGTAACTGCTCTGAAGTGGCAGCAGAAAGAACTGAGACAAGACACCAGGAAGAACTTCCCAGTTTGGCGCCTGGGGAGGAGCAGCTGGGGGCTGCTGTGGAGCAGGCAGCGTTGGGGCAGAGGGTTTCCCAGTGGCAGGCTGAGGGGCAATCACACCACACTCCCCCCCCCACACCCGTTCCAGGCCTCTGCCCCTCACCGGGGTACAGTGTGATGCGGATAAACCTCCAGGCCCTGAAACTTGGCAAACAGGGGGGAGCAGCGTTGGGGGCCATGCCCTGTCCTGCCGTCTCTAAGAAGCTCTTTCTGTCAGAGCCTTGCCAGACAGCAGGGCCATGTGTGGGGGCCTTGTTCCCGAGGGACCTGGAGATGGAGCAGGCTCACCCTTCTCCCTGTAACCTCCAGGCCCCACGGAACCCTCTGCACACAGGCACAATCGAGCATTTCATGCCTCCCAAGGGTCAGAATGAAAGGCCTGTGTCTGTCTGCCCTCCCCTCCCCCACTTCCATCTTCACATTTTTCCATCTGCCCCTGGGCCAGAGCCTCATCTTTTCTCCCTCCTCCCCCCTCCTGCCCCGAAGTTCTTTACAAATATCTGGGAACAGAAGAGAGTGCCTTCGATACTCAGTACTAAAACCACGACCGCAGGTCTCCAGCCTGCCTGGAGGGAGGGTAGATGCTAATGATCCTCCCATGTCGCTAGCAGGAAACTGGAGAGCTCAATGACACCCCAAGGTCATAGAGCACCAGCCAGTCCCCACTGTTCCGCCCATCTCCTCCCTCCCACTCGGTCCTCCTCCGTGGTTTGCCCCGGGTGTAGGGTGACCCGCCACTTCCTCACTGAGCCCAGGGCTTCTTCCCACTGGAAAATCCCCGATACTGAAATGACCAAGACCTGGAGGAACCACTGGATCTAACACACAAGTTCCAATGGGGGTTCACCCTCCTGATTAATGGCTATGTGTGTCCCAAGGAAGGGAGGCTCTCTGTGCAGGCTGGGGGTGCTGATCCCCGATAGGTCCCCCCTCCACCCCAATGCCAAAGCCAGACAAGCGGCCAGGAACTGGCGTCACCATCACCGTTCTCCAGTCCCGCGGCCCCCACCCCTGAGCAGCCATTCCGGGGCCTGACATTCTGTCAGATTCACACCACCTCCCCGGGACCCAGCCAGGAGCGCTTCCTGGATAAAATATTAAACATGCAGATCTGAGACAGTGCCTTAACGAGCGACAGACTGCACGACCACAGCCTGGCAAAGGAGACGCACGCCGTCCGGGGGTGGGGAGGTGAGAAGTATATATAGATATAGACTTCGGATCCATCCGTGCAACGTGTGTCTGAGGCAGAGAACAGCAGGGATGGAAAACTACCACAGCAGCCTCCCAGCTGGGGTGGCCTGAGGTCGGCAGGAGGCTGGGGGGAGGGGGAGGGTCAGGAGGATCCCCAAAGCGGAGAGGTCAGAGTGGGGGATGACAAAGGCCCTTTGTGCTTGGACTCTGGGTGGCGGGGGGCCAGAGGCTCTGGGCAGGGGACTGGGCATTGGGTTTTGGAGGAGAAAGTTGCTGAGAGGCAAGGCCTCAGGGAGGAAGCAGAGAAAGGTGAGAGAGGAGCGGCAGAGGCTGGGGAGTCGCTGGGACAAGGCTTCGACTCCCACGGGGCGCTGGAGGATCTTCCAGAGGTGCCCACACAGGCCTGGGTGTCGTGGGGCTCATGTAGCAATGGCTGAGGGGCGGTTCCACCTTGGTCCAGACGGACGTTGTGCTGACAAGGGTGTCGTTCAAACCTCAGCGTGCGTGGGAGTCACGAGGGTCTCATTGACAGCGCAGGGAGATCTGACTCAGGAGAGCTGCGTGAGGCCTGAGAGTCTGCTTTTCTAGCGAGTCGCAGGCAAAGGCTAGTGCTGCCGGTCCACCGGCCCTAGTCGAGCAGCCGCGGTCCACCAGGAGTTGTTCAGAGCGACGTGGAGGTCACACGGGCTCGAGGGACACAGAACTCACAGGCATCCCTCGGGGCCCAGGGTGCTGATGAAGACGGACCAAGGAATTAGTGCCATAGGGCCCCTGCCTGGGCCCACGCTGGCGTGGAACTCCGAGCCCAGAGTGTCAGGGCTCCCACGGCCGCCCAGCACAAGAGTCCACAGGGCTGCAGACCGGCCAGAGCGCACAGGGCCTGGAAGGCCAGGGAGGCCAGGGCGGGGCTTGGATTAACTAGTACAGAGCCCGAAATTGCTTCAGAGTGTCACGGAGCCCACAAGGACTGAGAGCCCACTTCGACCTGGAGTGAGACAGAGCCCACAGTGGCCACAGGGGTCTGGACAGACTTGGAACTCACACAGGACTAAGATGGCACCCACTTTGGCCCAAAGGGGCGTGGAGTTCCCAGGACTGGGACTGATGTGGCATGCAATATAAGGCCCCTGACTTAAAGAAGGCCTGCAGCGTGGACCCCAGCCTGGTGGCTCCCCATGGGCTCCCCAGGATTGGGAACACAGGAAGGGAGGGCCCAGAGGAGGCTGCAGAGGGGAGGGCGGGAGCCGAGATGCTGCCAGCTCCGAGGCTGCTTTCCGTGGGCTGAGTGGTGCTTGGCTGGGCCCTGGGTTGGAAGGTGTTGAGAGAGAAGGTGCGGCCGCTGCTGCTACAGCTCAGACGGAGGAGGAAGTGGGAAGCTGGAGGCAGGGCGGCGCAGGGCCCTGGCACCAAACTCAAAGCCATGTGACCTTAGTCTGTGGAGGTGACAGGGGGTAGGGTAAGGAGCCCAAACCCTGGGACCTTGAGCATTTTGCTTAAATCCCTCTCAGTGGTTCCTCTGTTAACACAGATACTTGATTTCACAGGTAGGGAACAGGGAAGGCTTTTGCTGGTCAATCGTAAGGCCACAAATGTAAAAGGTGGTTGTTTATTCTGCCTGTTGATGTCCACGTGGTGGGCAGAGGGGAGCCCTCGCCTCTGCCTCCCAACAGCCCATCCTGGGCTGCAGGAAGTCACTCAGGGAAGGCCATTGTCACCAGCCGCCCGCCCACACCCCTCCTATTTCAGACTCTGACTCTTGGAGGGACTTGAACATCCCTCCAAGCCGAGTCCTGCTGCCCTCCTGGGTAGCCGTGGGGTCCCAGCAACACAGAAAAGGTGGGCAGCCCCCACTGACCACCCTCCCTCTCTCCTGGGCCTTGCCTTGCTTCTTCCCCCCGCAGCTGCTCCTGTGCCCTCCCACCACCTCCACATGCTCACCTCACCCCTGGTTTCTACTTGCTCCCCTGGACCCACGCTTCATACCCTCACTCTCGTGGTCCTTGACTTCCCCTCCCCGCAGGGCTCCCTCACCGGGGCCGCCCACCTGCCTGTCCTGCTCCTGGGCCCCGCAGCCAAGCTCAGCGGGGAAAAGCCCCCGCACCCAGGAAGTTTGCTGCCTCCACCAGTTCCCGGCCTCTGACTGTGTGTAGTTAGCCTCCCCGGGTTCCTGAGCTCCTCAGTCCTACACCCATGTCTCTCCCCTCCCCCACTGTACCCCTCACCTCGTCTCCCACTCCTCAGAGGACACAGACGCTCTCTGGAAAGTACTCCTACTCCCAGCTCCCACAGCTGCAAACCCGTCTGTCCTCCCACTCTCCTGTCTCATGCATGTGTGTGCATGCACATGTGCATGAGTCGGAGCATGTTTGTGAACACACATGTTCCTCCCTGACTAGGGTCCCAGCCCTGCCTCTCCACATAGGCCTCACTCCTTCTCTCTTCCTTTTTCCACTGTACTCATCCTGAGTCCCCTTCTAGATCCTTCTCTGCTTCTTCCTTCACACCCAGGTTCCTCAAAAGAGATGCCCACATTGGCTGTATCTACTCCTTTGCCTCCTGTTTCATCCCACCTCCCTGGGGTCACGGGAGTCACCAGTGACCTCCTAGCTGCCAAGGCCATGGGACCCACTTCATCCCTATTTCCTCCGATCTCGGTGCAACATCAGCGCCGTTCCCCACTTCATCGGTCTTCACGCGCCCTCCGCCCTTGGTTCTCCTCATAGTTGATAAGTGATACTAGTTAGACTAATTGTTATTATATTGTATTTAATTTCATATTATACTAGTTAGGCTAATAATTTTTGTTAAACTAATTAGTCACATTCGTTGGGTTATGCAGCAAAGTTGCATTAGATAAGCTAAACTCCTGTAACAAGAGATCCAAATACAACAGCAGCTTAAAGGATGTAAGGTTTCAGCCCTGGCCAGTGGCCCAGTTGGTTGGAGCGTCATCCCGAACACCAAAAGGTTGCAGGTTCAATTCCCAGTCAGGGCACATACCTAGGTTTCTGGTTCAATCCCCTGTCTGGGCTTATATGGAGGGGTTAGCCCCTTGTGGGAGGCAACCGACTGATCTCTCTCTTTCTCTCTCTCTCCTCCCTCTCCTTCCTCTCTTTCTAAACTCAACAAGCATGTCCTCGGGTGAGGATTTACAAAAAAGAATGTAAGGTTTCATTCTCTCTCGCGCTCCCAGTGAATGCCCCAGGTCAGCGGGGAGCCCTGCTCGCACACTCACAGGAAGGCCCCCCCCCCCCCCCCCCCCCCCCCCCCCCCCCCCCCCCCCCCCCCCCCCCCCCCCCCCCCCCCCCCCCCCCCCCCCCCCCCCCCCCCCCCCCCCCCCCCCCCCCCCCCCCCCCCCCCCCCCCCCC
>PVJI01000099.1:92637-130018 GCA_004026765.1 Micronycteris hirsuta | reverse complement strand
TGCCAGGCCCGTTATCACTGTCCCCTTTCCCTGGAACACTCTTGCTGTCCCTCTCCTTGTCGTTAATTCCTTGTCATCATTCCAAGCTATTCTCAAGCCCCAAGAAGTCTCTTCTGCTCTCCCTGTCTAGGTCAAATCCTCCTGGCCCAGCCGCCAGGCCCTTGAACTCCTTCCCAGCGCTGTTTTCGCTGCGTGAGTACTGATTACCATCACCACCAACCCCTGCTCCCTGCTCCCCGCTCCCCGACCCCCTTCTCCACACCCCGCCTCCAGAGGGCCAGGACCCTACCTGTTTTGCTCACCATTGTCTCTCAGTGCCTGCACAAGGCCCAGGACATCGTAGGGACTCCATGAACAAATAATAAGTAAAGTTTATTATGGCCACCGCGGTCTGACTGAGTCATCCCTTGGGGGTCCCCATTGCCTTCACAATAAACTCCTCACACAGATGTACAAGACCCTTTGTGACCTGGCCTCTGTCTACCTCATTTCTTGTCACATGCACCCGTGCTCTAGGCAATATGAATAGTTTAAGAGGCCCACTCACTCAAGCCTCAGTGCCTTTGCTCTGCCCTCTCTGTCCTCAGCACCTCCAGGGCCTTCATCACTTCATGAACTCCTGCCTACCCTTCAAGATTCAACTGAGATAGCTCCTCTTCTGGGAAGTCCTCCCTGACTGCCCCCCCTTGCTCCTCCCACATGCCCCATTGTTCTCTCAGCCTCCTGACCCCCATCTCCACTTGTCATGCGTCCTGTGACCCTTTGTTCCCTTGACTCTCTCCCTTGCGAGCTGCGAGCTTTGGGAGAGAAGTAGCGGGTTTTAGTCATGTCTCATCTCCAGCCCTCAGCCCACTGTCCGGAACAGTTAACATTTGAGTAAATGTTAACTCTCTTCTCTGCTCCTCCCCATTCCTTTAGCACTGTGCCACACAGCTTCGGACATAAAGCTGACAACTGGAAATGACCCAACCATCAATCAACAGACTATGTAAATTGCAGATTATTCATAAAATGAAATGAAGAGAATAAACTACTGTTACCCTCAACGGCATGATAAAGCCACATCCATAAGGTGGAACAAAAGAAGCCAGACCCAGAAAAATAGCTTCTATTTATACAAAGGTCAAAACCAGGCAGAATGAACATGTGGTGACAGAAGCCAGCACGGTGGCCAGGTCAGAGGGAGCGAGTGGGAGTGAGCCTGCCAAGGCCTCCCAGGGGCTGGCCACCTAAACCTGCGTGGTGACCACACAGGCTGTGCCTGCATAAACATTAATCAAGCTGGACTTTCTGTGCACTTTAAAGTAGGTAATGTCACCTCTATTTTTTTAATGCTATAATTTTTGTAATAGATCATCATGGGCCTTGGCTGGGTGGCTCTGCTGGCGGGAGCATAGTCCTGTATACCAAAACACTGCAGGTTTGATCCCTGGTCAGGGCGTGCTCGGGAGGCGACTGACCGATGTTTCTGTCTCACATCGATGTCTCTCTCTCTTCTCCTCTCCCTAAAATCAATAAACATATCCTCAGATGAGAATTTTTTAATAATAAATAAATAAATAAATCATGTATCGCGAACTTCCTGTGTCTGAGAGTCACCTCCTGCTGCAGAGTCCCCTGATTTTAGCTAGTAATATTGAAGCCCAGAGTGGGTAAGCCACTCTGTTAGAGTCACCCAGCACATCTGTGGAAAGTCCACACCCTAAGGACAGGACTGCACGTCCTGCTTTTCCCACGCAACTAGAGGCTCCTCAGGGGCAAGCTCTGTGTCTCTGACACCTCCAAATATCGGGGCGCTACCTCTGGTTTGCGACGGATCGCTGCGGGTTCGTCAAACGTGGTGGCAGTGTCGTCACTAAGAGCACAAACTGGGCAGCTGCTATTCCGTAGCTGCTCTGGCAGAATGTCTCTGTGCCTGGGTTTCCTTATCTACAAACGGAGATTATAATAGTACCTTTTTCCTACTGTTGCTCAGAGGACTCAATGAGTAACTAGGCATAAAGCACTTAGAACAGCGCCTGGCTCCAACAGAGTGCCACGTAAGTGTTCACTGTGATAAATGCTACTGGGGGAAACTCAGTCAGACAGACCGGAGTTAAACTCTGCTCCTCCACTGGCTGTGAGACCTCAGGCAAATCAATTAACCTCTCTGAACCTCCATGTCCTCATCTATTAAACAGAGACAGTAATAATTATCCATGGTAATTACAGCAAAATAATGCATGCAAAGCACCTGACTAAGTCCTTGTGTGCAAGGAGCATGGCTTACACACCCCTCTCACCAAACCCAGCCCTGGGAAACGCTCAGTTGCTTGAAAGCATTCATTCCTTCCCCACCCAACCTTTCTCCTGCCCAGCATCCTCCTTCTAGTGCTAGCAGACAGCATCATCTAGTGGACATCTCTGGAACTGCACCTAGCCGAGTGCCACTGGCCAAGCGTCTGTGGAGCCCTTTAAAGAAGCCCTTTAGAAGTTGCACTCTGCATTGCACAAGTGTTAGTTAGGGACCTGCTCTGACGGGACACAGACCCAGGACCTAAATAAAATGGAGATATACAAGATGACTTGGAGGGCTGCAAGAAAAAATACAACCAATTATCATCGATACCCTAATTTTTTATCTTCAAATGTAAACACCACATAGAAGGACCTGGAGCACTGGACAGTGTCTTCTTGGGAAGTTTTCACAATTTCAAGCGTGATTTTGAAGCAGCCATTTCATGTCAATGACTCAGTTAAGACCTAAGTGACGAAGTGAAAGCTTAGGTCAGAAAGGGGATTCCCCCAGGGTTGCCTGACTTAGCTCCCAGGCTCTCCATGAAGGGGGGACGGGGTGGGTGCTAGTGTTTGGCCCCAAAGTGCGTATTCTCCCACCACACTCCACCGCCCCTCCCCTAGAGCGAAGAAGAGGTCTAGAGGTTCTTCCCAAAGAATAAGGAGGGTCTGGAGGTTGGCATGATCACATCCAACAGTGGAAATCAAAGAATACTTCATGGAAGAGATGGCATTTCAAATAGGTTTTGGAGAATGAAGGTAGAGAAAGGGCTGGGTGGCTGGGGAAGGAAGGGCATTCTAGCGCAAAGGGCCACACGGTGTCTACAGTAAAACAACAGGGATAAGCCGGACAGGAGAGTTTTAGGGCCAAGGCATAGAGGGCTCGAAATGACAGGCCAAGGAGGACGCACTGAGTGAGAAGGTCATCTGATCTGAGGGGACCAAGAAAACAGACACAGAAACTGCAATAGTCCAGACCAGACTCGTGTGAGCTGCGCTACGACGGAGAGGATACAGGAGATACTGGCAGGAAGTACATCAAGAGGATGGTGAAGCAGGTACTTAGGGCCCCTCCCGGGCATCCTGGACCATAGCGAGGACCAGCTGGTCTTCGGCAACTTTGAGTGGCGCCCACTTCCACCTTCGATGCTGGGGCTGGCATTGCCTCTGACGACCAATTTGTCAAGATCATTTCTTGGTATCTCTGACCCTCTGAAGAAGGGGAGGGACTTAGGGAGCCCTACCTTGTCATGCACCATCAACAAAGTTCACTGTACCCAGCCAGAGACAGAGAGTGAAAGAGAGTGAGAGAGAGAGAGGGAGAGAGAAGCATGGGGAGGTTCAGAAATAGCAGTGGGTTGCCCTGGCTGGTGTAGCTCAGTGGATTGAGCGCGGGCTGGGAACCAAGCCGTCCCGGTTCGATTCCCAGTCAGGGCACATGCCTGGGTTGCGGGCCAGGTCCCCGTGAGGGCCATGTGAGAAGCAACCATACATTGCTGTTTCTCTCCCTCTATTTCTCCCTCCCTTCCCCTCTCTCTAAAAATAAATAAAAATAAAATCTTAAAAAAATATATAAAAAAAAGAATCAATGGGTCAAATGGGAGACCCGGGTGAGAATTCAAGGTGCTGAGTCTTGGGGAGGAAGGCAGAGCTGTGACAGAACGGAGAGGTGACCAGGGGGACTGATGGGGGCAGGTAGGAGGCATTCAGCTTGGTCTTCAATAGGGAGAATACAAGCACCCACATGGAAGTACGGGACCAAAGCTTGGGAGAGGGGTTGGGCTGCAGGACGAGGAGCCAGGGACAGTGGACAGTCATCTGGGAGTCACTTACCTATGCAGGTGCAAGCTGAAGACTTGAGAGGGGAAGACAAAAGGAATCACCAGGGGAGACGTGAGGTCAGAGGATAGACACGCCCTGGACATCATGGGCTCCGTTTAAAGCTTCCTGAGGACAGAGGAGGAAGGGGAGGCACAGAAGACGGGAAAGGGACCTTAGAGAAAACTGGGAGAACTTGGTGAGCATCCAGCGGTGTCGTAAGCCATGGAGGCATCCAGGGGTCAGAACATGAAGAGATCCAGAGGTCAGAGCGGCAGGGAGGCAACCACTGGATTTGTGGTTGGGGGTTGTCATGAGTGACCCTTGAAAAAGTGGTTTCGGGGGTAGAAGTCAAACCAGAGAGATTTAGGAGGCAAGAGGCAGAGTGTGTGAGGGAAGCTGAAGCTCCAAGGTGGGAGGTGGTGGTGAGCAGGGCTGGATTGGCCCCAAGGCGCCTTGGGGACAAAACTGAAGGAGGCAGTCACTCTCAGGGTTGCACAGGTGGCCCTGATAAAGAGGGGCAGACAGAGGCCCCAGAGCCATCAGGAGATAGAGGCCCACAAAGAGACCCTCTGAGACCCAGTGAGAGAACTTAGAGACCCAGACGGAAGCTGAAACCCTCAGTCCCCACATCCCCCAAAACACATCGTGATCGGTGGCAGAGCCTTGAACTTCAGAGGACACGAAGGACAGGAGAGGGGCAAATGGAAGGAAGGAGTCACATGGACAAGCTGGGAACAGGGGCTAGGGACACCCGACCTGGAGCAGCTGGGAGGGAGGGAGGAGGGAGAGCTTCCCCACTTCCCCGTCGGTGAGTACTAGGGGGGAGAGGGGTCCCGGCATCCTTGGGGTCAGCCTGGGAAAAGCAAGGAGTCCAACTCTACACTTTCCCCCAGGCTGCTCCACTTCAGGGAGCCTTGTGGCCCCTGCTGAGAGAGACGCAGCACCCCACACCAGCCCCGAACACGTTTTCTTCCAAAAAGTACGGGCAAGTGCCTCCCTTCCAGGACTCAGTTTCTGCAGTGGGCGGCAAGGTGGCGCCCAGAAAGGTGTGTCCGTGTCCTCACTCCCTGCCCTCCGGACGTGAGTGTGACCTTATTTGGAACAAGGATCTTTGCAGATGTAATTAAACCGAGGGTGTCAAAATAACATCAAGCTGGATTATCCGGTGGCCCCTAAATCCAATGACAAGTACCCTTAAGACACAGGAGAGGGGAGGCCCTGTGAGGACGGAGGCGGACCGGAGCAATGCGGCCACAACGGGAGAAATGCCTGGGCTCTCCAAAGGCTGGAAGAGGCGAGAAAGGAATTCTCCCCTGGAGCCTTCAGAGACCACGGCCCTGCCAATAGCTTAATTTCGGACTTCTGGCCTCCAGACTGTGAAAGAATAAATTTCTCCTGTTCGAAGCCACCAAGTCTGCGGCAGTTGGTTCCGGCAGTTCTGGGAAACTAATATAGTTCCCTGTTATGTAAAATGACTAGAAAGTTCCTAGGGATGCTTCCAGCCTCAAGATTCTCCAAATTAAACCTTTTCGGCAAGGAGGGGGGAGTTCCAGGTCTGGCCAAAAGGTGTGTTTTTTAACTCACAGCGCCACCCCCTTTACAGGTTGAGGTTTATATTTTCACTTGAGTGAGGAGGAGGGAAACCTAATTAAGGGGGCCAACCTCCCACTACACAGGGAAGGAGAGGCCAAAAGAGCATTTCATGACCCACCATCTCTTCCTCCTTTGCCCAAAGCTCACCCATCCCGCCCAGGCTGGTCGAAAGGGCCAAAGCTGACCCAGACCACCTTACTAAAAGCAAGGAGCTTTTTAAAAAACAGGACCTTTCTGAATTTGTCCTTGCAAACATCACCCCCTCTTCACAGCAATTCTCTCCCCACCTCTCAAATCTGTCTTCTTCCTCTGCCTTCCCCAGTCTTGGGGGGCAAGACAAGAGGGATACCCCAAAGCTTAGGAATAGAAGGCACTCTCCTGCCCTCCCCCCCACCTCCCACGACACAGCTGGAGGGGGGAGGGGAGGTCAGCAGGGTTCATAAAGGCCAGATGTTGAGGAGAAAGAGCAGTGCCCACCCCACGCCCACCACTCCACCCCCACCCTCACCCCCAGAGGGAAAAAAAATGGAAAGACACAGGTTTTAAAACGAACAAAATTTTTGCGGTTCAAAACAGTTTTTTCTCAAGAATCTGCTCTGTGCAAACAATAACTTTTTACAAAGCATTTTCACAGAAAAGGAGACAAGTCCTTCCCCAGTATCATAGGTGGGAATTGTTTCTCCCTCACCGTTTTGGGGGAAAGAGGGGCATTATTCACTGGTGCGGACAGAAGGGTCACTGGGCCCCTATGTTGTTGGGCAGATCCTCAACCCCAGGTCCCCCTCACACCTAAACGTGGACTCTCCCTAAGAGCAAACCTCCCCTGACCTCACCTGGGTGGAGGAGAAAGCGACTCCACCCCTCCCTGACTCTAGGGGATCCTCCCAGCCTGAGGGCGTGGTCCAGGCCCAGCTCTCCCCCGACCGACCGGAAAACAGGACCTCTGACCTCCAAACTAATCCCCTAGCCCTGCCTCCTTGGGATCCATCAGGGCCCTGACAACTCCCAAAATGCCTGAAGTAAAGGAGGGAAGTTGAAGGTACCTCCGCCCAGCTCCCATCCAAACCCCAACTCTGCCCCTTCGAACCGCACTGGACCTTGGGGTCAGACCCAGAGCCCTTATATTTACAGCCCCCCCCAAAAAAAGCAGCTTGTCTGGTGCCTACCCGTTATGGGGGCCGAGTCTGGTGTCCGAAAACGGACCCACGCCTCCCCTCTACGTCCATAAATGGTGGGGAGGACCTCGAAAGGCAGCTTGTTTGGTCTGACTTTGTTGATTTCTTCCACCTTCCATTACTTTCCCTGGGACGGTCCCTGGCCCCTTCCCCAGGCGAAGCCGGCACTTCGGGAGGGGAGGAGTCCCTCGGCCCTGCCGCTCCTCATGAGGAGTAAACTGGGAGAGGGGTGGGTGTATCGAGGGGCGTCCTCTTTTACCCATCAGACCTTATAAACTGAAAGCAAACAGAAAAACTGAAGAAGGAAACTCCAAAACTGGACAAAAAAAGAAGTCGGTGGCTGAGACCGAAGATCTCGCCAATCAGGGGTCTTGGAGGCCCCTAGGAAGGGGGTGATAGTCCCCTTGCTCAAGCTGCCCCATCCCCCAGGAAGGCTCCGTAGTGCTTGGAGTGCTGAGGAAGGCCTGAGGGGAGTGAAGGGTTAAAGGCCTAGATGGTGGGGGTGGGGGATGCCCCCAGGGAGCTGCCAATCACCTCCCCACCCCCACCACAACCCCCTCATCCCCGGGCTCGCCCACAGAAACAACCGGTTTGTCCATCACCAAGGTCTCTCTCCATTTTTTTTTTTTTGCCTGGTCTTCGAGCTGCAACCTCCTTTACTCCCCCTGGGGTGAAGGCACTGCCCGCAGCGATCCGAGAAGGCAGAGGGGAGGGGCTGGAATCTATGTCATTAAGTCCTTTTCCGTTAAGCCTTCTCCTGATTCCAGCCCTTAGTTCGTCTCGAAAGGATGAGGGGGAGGGGGTGTCACCCCAACCAGTTAGGTGCTTGAAGATCACTGTCATTTGAGGTCGCTCTGTCCACAACCCATAAAACATAAAGAGGTCAAGCAAATGTGAGAAACCAGCCAGCAGTTTGGCTGTGACCCCAACTTTCCCTCTTGGCAGAAGAGGTATCACGCTCAGAGTTCCTCCAGGTTGATCCCCCAGAATTTGACGCCGGGGGGCTCAGGGACAGCGGGACCCCCCATTTGCCACCTCCACAGGGGGTGGGCAGGAGGGGGCTTAGAGCCTCCCTGGAGGCGAAGCGAGGATGCTGGCCCTAAATCTCCGTCCTCGCCCACGACCAGCGCCGGGGGGCAGGGGAAACAGTCGAGGAGGCTGAAGGTGCTGGCGGTGGGAAGCGTCGGTGCAGGGCGGCGGAGCTGCACGGTGCGCTGGGGGGGCGCCGGCCGCCGGCGTTTCTTAGCTGCTCCCCGGGCGTGCCCTTTTGCTGGCGGCCGTTCGGGCCCCCTGCGCAAACTCGGAGTGTCGAGGGCGAAGCCCTTCGCATAACACCAAAGTTTCGACCGGCGGATCAGGCGATCGAAATGTTCCTGGCGGAGGTTGCCGGGCGCGGTCGGAGCTCCGCTGGCCGTCGAGGGGCTAGCGGCGGGTGCCTCGGGGGCGGCCTGCGGGGGGGTTCCATCGACTGCAGCCGCCCGGCCCGGCAGGAGCGGCTCCGGCACGGTCGCGGGCCCCGCGGGCTGGATGGAGAGGCTCGCAGGTGGCGGAGAAGGCCGGGAATCGGGCTCCCGATGCGGGCTGGCAGCGGCGGGGCCAAGCTGAGAATCAAGACCCAGGGCTGGCCGAGGCGGAGCCGAGACGGAGCTGGTCAGAGATTCCCGAGGGCTCCGGGGCGCCGGGCAGCGGCCCGGAGGTCCGCCGGAGCGAGCGCCTAAGTGCGGGAAACTGCCTCCGCCCTCTTCCTCCTCACCGCGGCCCCGGCACACTGCGGCGTCGGCATCCTGGCCGGCAGGGGAGCTCGGAACGCTGGACCGCCCGGCCTGTCCCGCGAGGTGTTTCAGGCCATCCGGGGCCCAGCCGCCGGTGCACAGAGGGGCGCGAGGGCCCAGCAGCAACGGAGCCCGAGGCGCCGGCTCCCCAGGCCCCAGGCCCAGAGAGGACGCCCGGGGTTTGGCAAGGGCGCAAAAGGCAAGGGCACGCAGGCACAGCGGAGAGAACTCCTGGGTCCCCAGACGCGGCTTCCTAGGTGTGGGGGAGCAGGGCGACCCTCGCGGGGAAGCCGGCACTGAGAGGCGGGGAGCGGGGCACAGAGTCTCCATGGAACCGCCTAGGGGGGTGCCCACTGAGGGGGCCCTGGTCCCAGCGGCGGGATGCCCTGGCTGCCCGGAGAACCCACGGACGAGGGGAACATCGCCCCCCCTCGACGGGGAGGTCTCTGCTCACGGGCGCCCCGGGCCCGCACCCTTGGGTCGCGAAGCTCTGACTCCCGCCTCGATCTCGTCACGCGGCCCTCCCGGCGGCCGGACTCCTGGGTCCCTGCGAGTCCCTGCGCGGTCGGCCGCCCTTCCTGCCGCCCCGTTCCCTAAGCAGACCCGGCGGGAGAGCCCCTCTCGAGTAGCCCGGAGCGCAGAGGCGGGGGAAACAAAGCGACCGGCGACCGCGGGAAGCGGGAAGGACTCGGGGCCCGGCACCCGGTGCCCGGGCCCAGGCGGCGGGGAAGGCGCCTTCCGCCCGCTCGGCTCCTTTCTTCCCCGCTGGCTCCCGGAGACCGCGTTATAGAGAACTGCCCCCTCGCTGCCCCAATACCAGCGCCGGCGCCGCGAGCCCGCCGCTGATTGGGCAGCACCGCCTGTGACGTTAGCCCGGACCCCACCCCTTCGGCGGCACCGCCCCCGTCCCCATTCCGCACACAGACACACACACGTGGACCTGGCGCGGCCGCCGCAGGGAGGGAACGAAGGAGGGAGCGTGCGCGGGTGGGACTGCGAGGGGCGAAATGCGACGCTGCACGTGGCCGGTGACGTCCTGGCATTTAGTCGTTGCAAAGCAATTCATTTCTTCTGTTAAAAGTCACGATTTTCCCATCTGTAAAATGGGAATATTCATATCTGCCCTCTTGGGGCTACTTGAATGAAAATAGATGAATCGCAAAAACAATGTTGAGGGAAAAGATGAAATGAGGCGATGGTGGCTTGAAAGCTTTGCATGGCAGGGACTCCTGCGACCAGAGAATGTTCCCTACCTCTCTGTTCCGATCCCTTAGAACAGTGGCTGGTACGCAGTGAGCTCAAAAAATGTTGAATGAGTATGAGTGAGCGTGCTGGAAAATGAGTAAGAGAATTGAATAAGGAATCGAGTTAGGAATTGAGTAAGCATGTGCCAGGTGGAAAAAGGAAAACAAATTCGGAGAGCGGTATTATTAAACCAGAGAAGATGATAGACTTTCTCAGTACCTGTTTTCATTTTTCTAATGCAGTTTCTAAAAGACCTCTTAACCAAATTCCAAGGGGCTGGCTTGGCAGACCCCCTTGAATCCCTCTGAGTCCTGAGCTGCAAGGACGAGTTGAGGAGGTCAAAGAACCAGGGACACAGACCCTCACTCTGATCTCCCCCAAAAAAGTAAAGCAAAGAAAAAGTGAATCCCCAATAAAAATCCCCCAAATCCTCCCCACAGCCTGGTCTATTCCCTTACACTTCTTTAGTTTCTGTATAGCACACCGTGATATGAACCCCCGAACATATTTATTCTTTATTTTCTGTCTCTCCTATTAGTCTGGAAATGAGCTGATGAGAATTTGGTCTTAATCAGGACTGCATCTTCACTGTCTAGAATCATGCACAGACATAATAGGTGCTCAATAATACAGGGTCCGGCACAAATAATGCCCCTTGTTTTTATTAGGAAATCATAAGCATGGAAGTCTATAACATAGCAATATCACACTCAAGCACACCCCATGACATTTTAGGTGAAGTGTTCAAATTAAAACAATGAATTATTACCCCCATATTATTATCCTACCAACCACACTCAAGCAGGTGTTACTTCTGCCAGACCCTGTATTTGTAAGTGAATGAATGAATGAATGAGTCCCCAGAATATGTCTCTCTTGGTAAAAATTAGGTTATTGGAATATGGCTTCCTCCAATCCCCAGAAATATAAAGAGAGTTTGATGTGATGGCTTGCAGTGAGAGTGTGGAAGGAGGCTGAAGAGAAGTCAGAGAGAGAAAAATCTCCCTCCGGGGCTGGGGTAAGAGAAGCTTCCTGTGAGGGGACAAATCATGTGGTTTGCATCTGGGCTCTCCTGGCCGTGACAACAGAAGCATGTTTTTCCCTACAAAGTCATCAAATAACATTTGGGAGGAAAAGGAATCAGGAAGGTCGGCCTCCCCACCTCCCTTTGCAGAGGCCAGAGGTAAAGGCTCCAAGATGGAGCTAGAGTTTAACAAACGAGGGAGGAGGAGTGTTCTATTGCTCCAAACTCTCAGCTGCTAGCATCTTCTACAGGTTTCCAGGGCAGTTGTCACAAGGGGAGCTTCTAGGGTCCTGCTGGTCTAGACTTCAGGGTTCCTAAGTGCCCCCAAACACTGACCCCCCCTGTCTCGTCCCCGACACGAGGAAAGTTTCAGTTATAAGTAACACTGTTATAAACATTTGTATACAAGGCTTTGTGTGGACATATGTTTTCATGTTAAAAGTGGAATTTCCAGTGCACACGGTAAATTTATGTTTAACTTTTGAAGAAACTGCCAAACTGTTTTTCCCAAACTGGCTATACCATTTTACAATTCCATTAATATCCATGTAATAATAAATGAGGAAAGTGAGGGACAGAGACATTAAGTGATTTGCCCAAGGTCACACGGCTAGCAAGCCTTGACTCAACCCCAGGTCCCAAGTCCATGCTCATAACCAAAAGTCTATCCCATGACGATGAATCTAAGAGGGAAGCCATTTCTTGTCCTACCACACTGTAGCTGCCACCATCTTTGCCTATCTTGCTTCCGGAAGGATGATGATCTTCATGGCTGTCTCTCCTGGGGGACAGTGCTGAGAACTCTTATTCTGAGACAGCAGTGCCTGATTTCTCCTGCTGGTGGGGCAGCAGTGCATCTGCTTTAATCCAACTCTACTGCAGCCTCTTTGCAGCTGCCACGTCTGGGGCGGGGGCTTGGGCCCCACCTGCAGAAACCTGGACGATGCAGGTCAATAACCTCCTCCTTCTCCTATTTCGAGAGCCGCCAGTTTAGGGATTTTGTCAGGGACTGTTACTATTGAGAGGCCTTCCCTGAAGGAAGAATTCCCTACACCTCCACTTTCCTTTCTTTCCCTTCCTTGAATCAGGCAAAGCCCCCTGTCGCATGGAAGCACTTTGCAAACGGTAGGAATTAGCGTACTCTCCCCTGAAAGGACCTAGAGTAACCAAGCCTCCGTTTTCAGAGCACTTGGATTCGGGGTGCCGGCGGCGCAATCCTGAGCAGGTTACCTAGACACTCTGAAGCGCAATGTCCCGATCAGTGAAAGGGGGACAACAGTAGCTGCCTCAGAACATTGTCAGGAGGGTGGAAACACGTGAGCCGGCTAGCCTCTCCGTTGCAATTCCCGTTGCCTACGGTAGAGGACACTCGACCCCGTCCTCCGCCAGCGGGATGAGCCTGCAACAGCACCCTTCTCAGGAAGCCCACTCCCCAAAGGAGAAAAAGGGACAAGGCTGAATGCTGGGTTCCAACTGACGCCTCAGGAGTAAGGCACAGGATAGGCCCCTAGGGACCTGAAAGCGAACCCTTCCACGTCCTGGCCAGTCTAAGTCTCACCCAAAGACCCGTGTTCAAGAATCTGGGAGCAGACGACCTGCCTAGCTGCCCTCTCCCTGGAGGAAGGCACAGCAGCGAAAGGGCCCCAGAGGTCCAGCCCAGTAACAGCGCCCACAGCACTGACTACATTCCAGTCTCTGCTTTAAGAAGTTTATGTTATTTAATCCCCATAACAATTGTACAAGATAGATACTATATTTTTTAAAATTTTACATACCATACATAACCCAATTTCAGTGCCCAATTCAATGATTTGTATTAAATTTACAGTTATGTGATGATCACCACAATTCCATTTTAGAACATCTCCTAAGAGACTCCTCAGGGCTCCTAGCGTTAATTCCGCACTCCCACGCCCAGCCCCCAGGGACTAATCTCCTTTCTGCTCTCTAGGTCTGCCTCCCCTGGATGTGTCACAGAAGCCAAATCACCTATATGTGTGTGGTCTGTTGCCTCTGCCTTCTTCCACGGAAGCATGGTATTTTCCAGGCTCATTCATGCCGCAGCGTGTACTAGTGGTCTGTCCCATGGTCTGGGTATGCCAGAGTTGGTTTATCCAGTCACACTCGGGTTGTTTCCAGTTTTCAGTTATTGTAATACTGTTATGAACATTTGCACACAAGGCTTTGTGTGGATATATGTTTTCATGTTAAAAGTGGAATTTCCAGTGCACACGGTAAATTTATGTTTAACTTTTGAAGAAACCGCCAAACTGCTTTTTCTAAACTGGCTATACCATTTTACAATTCCATTAATATCCATGTAATAATAAATGAGGAAAGTGAGGGACAGAGACATTAAGTGATTTGCCCAAGGTCACACGGCTAGCAAGGTCAGAGCCTGGACTCAACCCCAGGTCCCAAGCCCATGCTCATAATCAAAAGTCTACCCCATGACGATGAATCTAAGAGGGAAGCCATTTCTTGCCCTACCACACTGTAGCTGCCACCATCTTTGCCTATCTTGCTTCTACAATTCCCTAAACCAGACTCTGCCCCAACCCAGCAGGGCCGCATCCCCCCTTAACCACCCCCACACTTTGCCCTACCCCTTCTGGAAACTGGCACCAGGGTTAGCAGCTTAAGTTCTGGATTCAGATGGTTCTGTTCATATTCCCAAGTCATCATATTACCAGTTGTGTGCTTTAGGGGCAAGTCACTTCACTTCTGCTTTAGTTTCCTCATCTGCAAAATAGAAATGGCACCTTCCTTCATGCAATTAAAATGTTTTATTATGTATAGTCAATAACATTGCGATAACTACTTATGGTGTAAGGGGCATGCTGGAAATATCGGGGGAACACTTTCTAAGGTATGTGACTGTCTAACCCCTACACTGTCCACCTGAAACTAATACAAAATAACATCGAATATAAACGGTGACTGAGAAATAAAATTTAAAGTTCTTTTTAAAAAACACTTCATTATGGAAATTTTCAAACCTATACAAAAGTAAGCAGAGGATCCCTGGCTGATGTAGCTCAGTGGATTGAGCGTGGGCTGCAAATCAAAGAGTCGCCGGTTCGATTCCCAGTCAGGGCACATGCCTGGGTTGCAGGCCAGGTCCCCAGTGAGGGCCATGTGAGAGGCAACCATACACTGATGTTTCTCTCCTTCTCTTTTTCCCTCCCTTCCCTTTGTCTAAAAATAAATAAATAAAATCTTAAAAACAAAAAAAAAGTAAGCAGAGGAGTATAATGAACCTTCACATACCCAACACCCAGCTTCAATACTTACCAACTCGTGGCCAATCTTGTTTTATCCTTACCTCTACCCACTTTCTCCCCTACTCCAATTTTTAAAAAAACAATTTTACTGAGGTATGATTTCAATATAAGAAATGTCCATTTTAAGTGTACAGCTCAAATAGTTTTCCCAACTGAATGCACCCACATAACTAGCACAATAAAGACACAGAATATAACCCATATTATCTTGAAACAAATCCCAGGCATCATATCATTTCAATCCTAACTACTTCAATACATATTTCTACAAGATCAAGACTCTAAAAATAAACATAACCTCAATGCTATTATCTAACCTAAAAAGAACGAACAGTCATCCTTTAACAGCATCAAATAGTCAGTATCCAAATTTCTGATTACCAGCAATGATGGAGACAGAGTCTGGTGGTAGAGGTTGGATGCTACAGTGACTCTGAGAAGCAGCAGCAGAGGAATGGCCACGGTCCAGGCAGGGTAACCTTGAGGAGGGAAGTCCTATCAGAGAGAGCAATCTTCCAATTCGGTTCTAAAGATGAGCAGGAGCACGCAAAGGAGGCGTGAGAGGACAATTGCAACTGAGGACACAGGATGGGCAAGGAAGACAGGCAAGCAAGCACCGTCCTGTTGCTGCCAACTACCAGCCATCAATAGCCATCGACTCTCGTCAAGGAGAGAGGATGCCCTGGCATTAGTCCTGTCCCATCTGCCCTCCCAGAGGCATCCCTTATCTCTCTTTCATGTCTCTCCTTTTAAAAAGCCAAACCATGCCCTGGCCGTGTAGCTCCATTGGCTGGAGTGTCGTCCCATACACCAGAAGGACGGGGGCTCAATTCCTGGTCAAGGCACATACCTAGGTTTCAGGTTCGATCCCAGGTGGGGGTGCGTACAGGAGGCAACCGATCAATGTTTCTCTCTCATATCAATGTTTCTCTCGCTCTCTCAAAAAAAAATAATAATAATAATAAGTACGTATATCCTCGGGTGAGGATTAAAAAAAAAGCCAAATCTTCCCTTGACCCCATAGGCTCTAGCCCCCATCTTCCCTCCCCTTCACAGCCAAGCTGCTCACAAGAGCTGTCTACACACCGTCTTCCTTTTCTCGCTTCCCACATACTCCTCAACCCACTTCCATCTGCTTCCGCCTCCACCGCCCCTGAAATAGCTCCTGCTGAGGTCCCCGTGGCTTCCATCTCACTGAAACCAGCAGGCTCTTGTTGGCCCTCCGGTCTTGACCTCTCAACAACATCCCACCTGATTGGCCACTTCCTCTTTCTAGAAACTAGTCCTCCGCCTTCCAGGCACCTTGCTTTCCTGGTGTCCTCCTGCCTCACTATGCTCCCCCTTGGTCTTCAGCGCGGGCTCATTCTCCCCTTCTCAGCCCAAACTGCGAGGCTCCTCAAGGCTCAGTCCAGAACTTATCCCATGTCCGTCTAGACATTCTCCTGTGCCCGCTCCGCAATTACCATCTGGCCGCCAAGGGGCTCAGCCCACACCTTTCCTCTCAGCTCTGTCCTCACTGCCACTCGGCTCCCACCTAGGACATCTCAAAAACCCAGCAAACTCAACCTGTTCCAGACCTTTAGTGACCTTCCTCCTCTGCCCCACTGACCACTTCCAAGGAAGCCTGGCCCAAGGTATGGCTCCTGCATCCACCCACTTCCACAGCCAGAAACCCTGATGCCATCCTGGCACCTCCCAGTTAATGCCTCAGCATCACACTCCACATCTGCTTCTCTACCTCCATTCTGGCTCACCCCAGCGGCACCCCCACAGCCTGCCATGCCCTCTACAGAGCCAGTAGTTACCTTTCTAAGCCGTAAATAGGATTGTTTACCCCCTTGTTCAAAACCTTTTAATGGCTTCCTATTGCTTTCAGGATGAAGAGTGAAATCGTTAACTTGGCTCACAGGTGAGTCTGACCACCTTTCCCACAGTCCTCCTGGGGAGAAGAAACTGGTCCCCTCCTCTCCCCCTCCCCTGGGCTGTCCTCTCTCCCTTCAGCCACCCAGACCTCTTCTAGTGCCTAAAGCAACAAGATCCCTCCCCTCCTCCCTGAGCACATACTGTTCCACATGACTGTGAACTTTCCCCACCTCCCTTTCCTGTGCCTGGCCAGCACCTACTCAGAACTCCACCCAACCATCCCTGCTTTGGAGAGAACCTCTCCCAACCCTCCAGACTGTGGTCGGGTCGGCTGACATCGTTATCCGCCCTCGAGACCTGTGAACCTTCCTTCAAAGCGTTTTCATTCACTTGTCACTGTTCCTATATTAGTGTGATTAATCAATTATTCACCTCTCCCCTACCACACTCCATGTTTCATGGGGACAAGGACCACATTAGATTTTGCCTTAGCTCAGTGATGAGTACGGAACTCAAATTCATATTTTAAAATAGATTGTAAGCCCTGGCCAGATAGCTCAGTTGGTTAGAGCATCATCCCACTGTGTCAAGGTTGCAGGTTTGATCCCTGATCAGGGCCCATAGAAGAAGCAACCAATGAATGCATAAATAAATGGAACAACAAATCGACGTTTCTCTCTAAAATCAATACATAAAAAATTTTTTTAAAAATCTTTTTTATTATGTACATTTCAAATGGAAAAAGAAGTCGAGAATAGTGAAATGAACCCCATGTGCCCATTACCCAGATTATTAACATTTTATCATTTTTATAATTTTTACTGAAATATTTTCAAGTGATTTAGCGTTTTCATGACTATTATCTCCTAGCTACTTCAGGAAGTTTTCTTACTGCAATATTATAACCACACATTGCAAAATTAACAACAGTTCCTTAAATTCATCTAATAACCAACTCATATTCAAATTTCCCGAACGTCTCCCCAAAACACTTCTTTTGCATTTGGTTTGTTTCAACCAGGATCTAAATAAAGTCCACACATTGAATTTGGTTATATATCTTAAGTCTCACTTACATCAAGAATAACTTTCTCCTCTATGCCACTGAGTTGTTGAATTGCTCCAGCATTTTAAGTAAATTGCAGACATGGTGTCCCACCTTCTGGATTTCCCTGATTGCTTCCTAGTCGTGTTGTTTATCCTGTATTTCCTGTAAACTGGAAATTAGATCTACAGGCCTGATTAAATTCAGATTGACTGGCAAACACACTTCATGGATGATGAGGCTTCCTCCACGCCTGAGCTCCCCGGTTAGCGATGGAATGCTGGTGGGTAGGCCCACTTGGTGACAGCTGATCCCTTTCCTGAGAAGTTTCTTCCTTCAAGACCAGCAGGTCACCTGTGGGAGCACTTCGAGGTGACTATGTTTTTAATCAATGAATGGAGTAGGGCAGTGTGGCTGAACAGTGGTGAGGACAAAGGGCAGAAACCAGAACTCGAAGGGTCAAAGGCCTTGATAAGAAATATGGACTTTATCCTGTAAGGATGGGGAATTACAGACCACTTTTATGCAAAGGAAATCATGTGATCACACTTGGCAAGGGCAAGGGGTGGGGAAGCAGGAGGAGAACAGGGAACGAGCATTTCCTGAATGCTCAGCTTGAACTCAGCTCTCCGCTCGGTGTCTGGCACATTCGACCTAAGTGAAATTCCCACTGCATTTAAAAGAAAAATCCTAGTTTACAGACGAAGGAATGGAGGCTCAGACTCTTTCAGTCCCTCACCCAGGGTCACAGCAGAAGAGGGTGAAGACCTAAGGAAGGCGGTGACCACCAGCGTGGACAGGTATTTGAGGCAGAATCAGCAGCCCTTGAAAGCAAGTGGCCATGGGGAGGAGGGGAAGCAGCAGCCCTGGCCGAAGCTGACTCATGGGTGGGGTGCAGGAGGGGACAAGCAGGTTGGAAGGGAAGATAATGAGCTCAGGCTCCCAGCTGCCCTGATGTCTCCAAGCCGCTCTCTTGAGAAATGATGTTTATAACATGACAATGTCTATAATTTGGCTTCCGGCATGACTCGATAATTGGCTTAAGTTATCCCTCACTGGCATTCCGTTCAAAGCAAGGACGCTCGTGCATTCATTCTGATGAGGCCTGCTTTCTGTGTTAGAAGGCGCACGTGCACCCGGAGCTGTGTGGTCTCTCTCTTGGCTCAAGGGGGCCAGAGACTGAAGTCATAGGGTGGGTGGGCTCTCTGTCTTCTCAGCTAGAGTCTGTCTGTCTCTGGGGTGTGGGCTCCCCCTCAGACAGAGAGCAGTCAGAGGGTGGAGTCCTGGACCTGCCCAGTCAGTGCCCAGCAGGAGTGTGGTCAAGAGCTGGGTTCCAGGAGCCACATTGGAGGATACAGTGACAAGGAAGATGGTCAGCTACAAGGATGCTTAGGGCTGAAAGAGGACTATGTTTAGAGGTATCAGGGAAATTTGTTAATTAAGAGGAGTAGGCAAGGCAGGTTTTGCGAGACTTGGTGGCTGATCCAGAGAAGGGGTGAAGAGTGAGGAGATAAAGAGCTGAGGAGCCTCAAGTTTCTCGGGAGAGAGTAGGGGCTATTAACTGAGGTGAGGACCTGCTGCAGGAGGGCGGGTCGGGGATGGGGGGATGGTGAGTAATATTGGGGCTCAATGAGACGATCTAAGTGGGTGTGGCCTGAGGAGACCTGGAAAAGGCGGTCTGGGACTAGAAAGCAGTCAAGACTAAGTCACAGGCACACCGATCAAGGTAGAAACTTTAGGTATGCGTAAGCTCTGCCAGGGAGAGTCGTGTGGATCCCAAAGACCCCTTTGGGTTGGTTGGGGAGCAGGACCCCAGCAAAACCACCTGAGAAGTGTGGGAGAGTGAGATGCGCAGGGAGGCCGTGGGGTCACATGCCATGGGTAGGTTAAGCAGGACAATGACCGAAAAGTTACTGGCCTTAGTGATTCTGAAAGAGCCAGTTAGGGGTCTAGGAAACCAACTCTGGCTTATTAGCAAAAACAGAGAAATGGCAGAGATCGCCTGGAAGTGGAGATGAAGAAGCAAAAGGCATAGCTGTCTCTCAGCAGGACATGGCACCAGACAGCCACTCGCACCACGAGCAAAGCCATCAAGAGGGACCCCACCTGCCTCTGTTCTGCCGATTCCTCAGAGCGGAGCACGAGGGCATCAGAGTGGCAAGGCTTAGGTCACATGCCCACATCTCGGTGCCCGGAGCAAAGAAAAAACAACAGAGGCTCAGAATTCTTGCCTTCAGTTCTTTCAGTAAGTATTTATTGAGCATCTAGTATGTGCCGGACACAGGCCTAGGCCCTTGAAAACACTGACAAAATCCACAGAGATCCTTGTCTTCATGGCCCCGTCATTAGAGGGGAAAGACTGATGATAAACAACAATCATAAATATGTGAATAATGTAGGCTGATAGGACAAAGAAACGGTAGAAGGAAAACTGGAAAAGTATAAGGAGTGGGCGGGAAGGGCACGGGTTGCAGTTTTACACAGTGTGGTCAAGGAGAGCCTAATGGGGAAGGCAGGAGCGAGCCCTGTGTATACAGGGAACAGAAAGGAAGCTGGTGTGGCTGCAGTGCAGGGGCCAGGGGAAGAGATCGGGCCGGAGGGATCGGGGCAGCAGACTGGACAGGACCTCGCAGGCCCGCAAGGACTTAGGCTTCTCGATGAGTACAGTGGGGACTCTGGGAGGACTTGGACCCCAGGGGTGACCCAATCATGCTGCAGTTTAGTAGGATCTCTTCGGCCACTGCGTGGAGAATACGTGGCAGGGGCCAGGATGGAGCCTAGGAGACCAGTTAGCAGGCTCCCACAATAATCCAGGGGAGAGAATGATGGTGGAGATGGTAGGAAGTCATCAGATTCTGCGTGATTTATGAAGGTAGAACTGGCAGGATTTGCTGAGTGATGTGGGAGAGGAATCGGAAATGTTTCCAGATTTTGGGTTGAACAACTAGAAAGATGGAGTTGCCATCAGTTGAGATGGAGAAGGCCGTGGGTGAGGCAGGTGCATGGGTGAGCAGGGGAGAGGGGAAGAAACGGGTTGGATGGAGAGTTCTGAGTTTAGAGAGAAAGAAACATCGATCAGTACCTCCTACACATGCCCCAACCTGGCATTCAACCTGCAACTTGGGCATGTGGCCTAACTGAGGATTGAACCCATAACCTTTTGATGTATGGGATGATGCTCTAACCAACTGAGCTACCAGGCCAGGGCAAGGGGAGATAGCCTTTTGGCCAGAGGTGGCCTGGGCCCTTTTGGAAGCCGAGGGGAAAGAGGCCAGTGAGAGGTTGCTGATCAGGATAAAGAAAATCCACAAGAGAGAGGAGAGAGGGGTCCCAGCTGAGGATTGACCTAGGAAAGCTAAGGTTCAAGCTCAAGGTGAACAGAGGGAAGAACTCCAGACAGGGTTTGACAGAAGAGGTGGTGGCACTGACATCAGGTAAGAAGAAGGAGTCAGGCATGACCCCAGAATGCTGAGTCCCAGTTCCCACCCTCATCCTGAAGGCCTTCCATGTGAACCTCCCAGTCCAGGTTTCCTCATCTTCCCGCCACTCTCCAGCCCTCAGCCCCCACCCTGCCCCTGCCATGACCAAGGTCTGCTGCACCCCAGAATCCTCAAAGCTCTGAGCCCAGCCTCAAACCTGAGTCCCAACCCACATGGCTGCTTTCTCTGCTTCTGCCACAGACCACAGTTGGGAGGCATCCCTCACTGGCTCTGTCCCAGCCCTGCCCCACCCCTCTGTCCCCCAGCCCTGAGTGGCTCCCTCTCCTGCTCTCCACCTGGGCCCCCCACTCAGCAATGGCTTTGCTTCCTGTTTCAGAAAGAAAATGCAATGCTGAGTAAGAGAAGTAAAACACAAAAAAAGACATAAGATTCCACTTTTTTGAAGTTCTAGAACCAGCAAAATGAATCTATCCTAATCTATCGTGATAGAAATCAGGTCAGTGTCGCCTGGGGCTGGGACAATGCAATGGGGTACGAAGGAACTTTCTGGAGAGATGAAAATGTTCTATATCTTTATTGGGGTGGTGGTTACATAACTGTATATATTTATCAAAAGTCACCCTGGCCCTGGCTGGTGTAGCTCAGTGGATTGAGCGCGGGCTGGGAACCAGAGGGTCCCGGTTCGATTCCCCATCAGGGCACATGCCTGGGTTGCAGGCCAGGTCCCCGTGAGGGCCATGTGAGAGGCAACCATACATTGCTGTTTCTCTCCCTCCCTTCCCCTCTCTCTAAAAATAAATAAAAATAAAATCTTTAAAAAAAAAAAAAAAAGTCGCCCTGGCTGGCGTGGCTCAGTGGATTGAGCGCCAGCCTGTGAACCAAGGGGATCACCGGTTCTATTCCCAGTCAGGGCACAGGCCTGGGTTGGGGGCCAGGTCCCTGGAAGGCAGATGCAGGAAGCAGC
Source organism: Micronycteris hirsuta (assembly GCA_004026765.1). Classification (NCBI taxonomy): domain Eukaryota; kingdom Metazoa; phylum Chordata; class Mammalia; order Chiroptera; family Phyllostomidae; genus Micronycteris; species Micronycteris hirsuta. The sequence goes on along the minus strand of PVJI01000099.1, from coordinate 108,518 downwards.
CACTCATTGATGTTTCTCTCCTTCTCTTTCTCCTTCCCTTCCCCACCTCTCTGGAAATGAGTACGTAAAATCTTTTTTTATTTAAAGTCATCACTTGTGCCCTCACCAGTGTGGGTCAGTGGGTTGGGCAGTGTCCCACAAAGTGAAAGGTCACCAGTCTGATTCCAGGGCAGGGCACACCCCTGAGCTGTGGGTTTGGTCCCTGGTCAGAGTGTGGGTGTGTGTGAGAAGCAACCAGCTGATGTTTCTCTTCCTCTCCTTCTCCCCCACTTCCCCTCTCTCTAAAAATAAAATAAATAAAATCTTTTTTAAAAAGTTATCACTTGCTCACTTAAAATATGTACATTTTGTGGATTGAGAGCGGGCTGTGAACCAAAGGGTCGCTAGTTCGATTCCCCGTCAGGGCACATGCCTGGGTTGCAGGCCAGGTCCCCAGTGGGGAGCAAGTGAGAGGCAACCACACATTGATGTTTCCCTCTCTTTCTCCCTCCCTTCGCCTCTCTAAAAATAAATCAATAAAATCTTTAAGAAAAAAAGTAATAGTTTAAAAGAAATGTACATTTTATTATGTGCAAATAATGCCATTTAAAGGTTTATTTGAAAAGAGTGACAGATGTTAACTTACTGCGCTAATCGCATGTGCACATGTCAAATCATTATGCTGTACACCTCAAACTAAAGCGATGTTGCATGTCAGTGGTATCTCAATAAAACGGGAAAAATAGAGGAGCCTAAAAGGGATTGTGGGAGAAGGCTCTTCATTTCCATCTGGCCACGGCCATCTGGTAAGCCAAGGTGGGCGCTTACGAGCACTTCCAGGAGCTGTGGAGGAAGCAGCAGCCCGATGTGATGTGCTTCCTTCTCAGGGTGCGCTCGCTGCTGGCAGTGCCGCCAGCTCTCTGCATTCCCCAGGGACTGCCCCCCCCCCGCCACTGCCCCACCAGGCCTGATAAAGCATGCAGGCTGGGATACAAGGTCAAGCAAGGCTATGTCATATATGAGATTCGTGTGTGCCGTGGTGGTCGCCAACGCCCTGTTCCTGAGGGTGCGACCTATGGCAAACCTGTCCATCACGGTGTTAACCAGCCAAAATTTGCCCGAAGCCTTCAGTCTGTTGCTGAGGAGTGAGCTGGGCACCACTGTGGGGCTCTGAGAGTGCTGAATTCTTACTGGGTGGGTGAAGATTCCACGTACAAATTCTTTGAGGTCATCCTCATGGATCGATTCCATCAGGCTATCAGAAGGAATCCCGACACCCAGGGGATCGCCAGGCCGATCCACAAGCACAGGGAGATGTGAGGGCTGACATCTCTGGGCTCAAGAGCCGCGGCCTTGGAAGGGCCACAAGTTCCACCACACTGTGGGTGGTCCTCCCCCGTGCAGCATGAATGGGGGACAGTACCCTCCAGCTACACCGTTACCCTAATATGTGCGGTGTTTGTAACATTCTTACCTAATAAACAATTTAGGATAGTAAACAAAACAAAACAAAACTGGAAAGATAGAGAACTCAAAAAAATTTTTTAAGAGAAAATATACACTATCAAGCAGAGAAGTCCTGCCCCCCACCCCGCCACGTCCCCATCCTTCACTTCCTCCCTTCTCTCTGGGGGAAGTAGAATGGTCTCCTCTGGTCCACCCAAGCCCTTGTGCTGGACCCTGTCCCAAAAAGTGGGGCTGCCTCTCCCTGACCTTGCATTCTTCGCCCCTGCTCTCCTGTCTCCCTCCAGCTTACAGCCCAGGCCCCAGGGAGGCTGCCTAAACTCACTGTCCTCCTCTCCTCCCATTGCAACCCACATCACCCCCTCTCACATGATGGTCCGGTCACCCCTCCCTGAAACGCCTGCCCTCTGGGCCATCCCTCTCTCCTTCCTCTCCCCTCCCTGGTTTCCATGACACCACTCTTCCTGGGGTTCCCCTCCATCTCTAGACACTCCTTCTCACTCCCCTTCCCTGGCTTCTCTCCTCTGCCCCCCACTAAATGCAGGTGTTCCCTGGGCCTCTGGCCTTGGCCTTCTGCTCTCTGCACCTGTGAGCCTCTCAGCATGATCTTGCTCAAGCCAGGACTTCAGTTACCATGGATGGCTGACGATGCTCAAGATATCTCTGAATATTTTTTCAAGAGTATCAAGGATATGGAAGAAGAGATGGACAGACTATTACAAATGCTTCAAAAGCACTTTACAATTTTTCAAGTGATACACATAACCAACCCTCTTCTGGGACCATCCACTGGACTCCAGCTTCAGCAAGCCCCAACCTGAACTCACCAACTCACTCTCAATCCTGTTCCTCCTCCTTCCTGCAGGAGTCAGAACCGTGTTTAAGACAGGAACTTGGGAGTCACCCTCCCACTCCATGACCACCAACTGTCAATGACCACTTCTCTGGATTTCAGCCCCTACCCATTCCCCTCTCCATCCCCAGTGACATTCCAGTGCAGGTCCCATGCCTCACTCCCAGAGAAGTTCAAACATTCATCCAATTCACTCATTCCTTCATTCACTAAGTATTCACTGAGCACCAACTATATGCCAGATGCGGATTCAAGGGCTTGAGATACACCAGTGAGCACAACACAGAAAAATCCTCGCCCTACGGAGATCCCTGCCTCTAGCACTTGCAATAATTTCAGAAGTCGCTCCCCTCTGTATTCTACCTTAACTCCTCTGACTGCCAACTCCCCTTCGGCCACAGCGAACTTTGCAACACGTTCATCTACTCAGCATCTTCCACAGGACCTCATGATCCTGGGGTCAAGCCTGGGCCACACGAGCAGTACCCTGCTCCCTTCCCTCCCATCTGCTCTTGCCTCACCAGGCAGACTCTGGAGCTCCTTCTCCAGGGCTCCCTCTGTATGAGGTCCACCCCACATTCTAACACATACCACACTGCATGGTGCCGTTTGCCTGCCCACCAGCCACCGTGTCCTCTCCACCCCAAGCGCCTGCAGGGCTGCAACCACTTTGATCCATTCTGTGTCACCAGTGCCGGGCCCATTAACCAGCACGTAGTAGAGGTCAGTGAATGGAGGTGGATTAAATAAATGACAGTGACTTTGCAGGATTGTGAGACAGGGAGAGGCTTGGGGAGACAGGGAGAATGAATTCTGAGCTAGCCCCAGACTGGCCCCCGCTATCTGGACTGACCTTGCGGTTAAAGGCGAGGTTCCGATCCTGCTTCTGCACCTACCAGCTGTGTTCTCTGAGCTTGTTTCCTATACAACGGGAACAAGCATGAACCCATCTCAGTGCCGCTGCAAGGAGGAGGCTGGATGCTAAGCAGAGTCCCTGGCACATTGGATCTCGTTAAAAGTGAGCTGTTATCTTCTCTGACCAGTGTGGCTCAGTTGGTTGGAGCATCGTTCCCTTACCCAAAGGCTGTGGGTTCGAGTCCCAGTTAGGGCACATACCTAGGTTGCGGGTTCGAACCCCAGTCGAGGTGTGTAAAGGAGGCAACCAATCGATGCTTCTCTCTTGCATCGATGTTTCCCTCTCTCCCTTCCTCTCTCTCTAAAGGTAATGAAAAATAAAATGTCCTCAGGTGAGGATTTTTTTTAAAAAAGTGAGCTGTTACATTGCTATTGTCATCATCATCCTCCCCCATTCTCCCCACCCCTGGTGGCCATCCTTGCCGCCTGACCCTCGCACCCCCCGGTGCCATTCTCCACTCTCCTCCTCCCTTCTCATCTCCCAAGCCATGCTTGTCCCACTTGGTCACCTCCACCCCAACCATGCGGGAACTTCCCAGGCTGAGGTCAGCAGGGACCTCCTCCTTGCAGAATCCTTCCCTCCCTTGACCTCTCAACAGCATGTGACCCTGGCATTGCTTTCTCCTCCTTAAACGTCCCTCTCTGACTTCCATGACATGGCCTCTCCTGCTTTTCAGGACAGCTTCTGGTCCCTTGCTCTGGACCTCTCCAGCCCAGACTCTCTGCTGATGCAGACTCACACGACGGACTGCCTACTGAGCATCCCCACCCCGTTCCACAGACACCTGATGTCAGCATGTCCAAAGCAGTTCATTCGGACTCCACCACCCACTCCTGGATTCTGCTGGTGAGTGGACAAAGTAGCCCATGCACCAAATCCCTCAGGTGCTCCCTCTGGGTCTTGCCTTGCCAAGTCATTCCAGTCCTGCTCTTAACATCCCATTTTGAAATTTTTTTTATTGACTGATTTTAGAGAGAGAGAGAGAGAAAGGAAGGGAGACAGACACACAGAGAGAGAAACATTGATTTGTTCCACTTATTTATGCGTTCATTGGTTGATTCTTATATGTGCCCTGACTGGGGATTGAACCCGCAACCTTGGAGTATCAAGATGATGCTCTAACCAACTGAGTGCCTGGCCAGGGCCAACAACCCACCTTCTTGACATCCTCCTACCCAGCCTTCCTCTCATTCCTGCTTCTTTGCCAAAGTCGAACCCTCATCTCCTAACTGCACCCTTACAGATCTCCTACGATTAGCTATTCAAACGGAGCTTGTTTAAAAAACTGAACCTCAGACCCCCACCTCAGACTTAGTGAATCAGAATCTGCATTTTTATTTACTTTTAGCTGGGGGGGGGGAGAGAAAGAGAGGGAGAGAAACATCAGTCAGTTGCCTCTCACACACCCCCAACCAGGGACCTGACCTGCAACCTAGGCATGTGCCCTGACTGGGAATCATACTGGCAACCTTTAGGTTCCTGGGGTGGTGCCCAACCCACTGAGCCACACCATTTGGGGCAGAATCTGCATTTTAATAAGAACCCCAGGAGATTCTCATGTACACTAAAAGTTGAGAATTGCTGTCCTAACCAATCTCCCAATCTCTAGCCTCTCCCCAATCCTAACCAATCCCATACTTAATGACCAATGTGCAAATATGGCTATGCACCGCTTACTTAAAAGACCTAGGCCCTGGCTGGGTGGTTCAGTTGGCTGGAGCATCATCCAGTACAACTAAAGGCCCTGGGTTCGATCCCTGGTTGGGAGCATACAGGAAGCAACCGATCAATATCTCTCTCACATCGATGTTTCCCTCTCTCTTTCTCCCTCTCTCTCTGAAATCAATAATAAAATATCCTCAAGTAAGGATTTAAAATAATGAAGAACCCTTAACAGGCCTTACTTAGTCTTCCACTGCCCTCAGGATTACGAGGTCTGTCCAGAAAAAGTCCAGTCGTTGTTAATATAACAAGAATGGTTTGCATGACATAGATGTAACCTGGCAGCCAAGGAGAGTGGACTGGAATGCACACGTGTGAACAATGACAACTACAGTGTACTAGTCAGTGGGGGTGGTAGACACTGTTGAGTGAGCATTTGTACTATGTGGCTGTCGCATTCAAAATGACTGAGCAAGTAGAGCAATAAATCTGCATCAAATTTGGCATTAAGCTTGAACATTCCTCCACAGAAACTATTCAGATGATTCAGAAGGCCACAGCCACGGGCAATGGTGATTGGCAACTTTATCACAACAACACGCCTGCTCATGCCTCATGTCTCATGCAGAGTTTTTTGGCAAAACATCAAGTCACCCAGGTGACTCAGCCTCCCTACAGCCCAGATTTGGTACCCGGTGACTTCCAGCTTTTCCCAAAGCTAAAATCACCTTTGAAAGGGAAGAGATTTCAGACCATCCGCGAAATTCAGGAAAATACGGCAGGCAGCCAATGGCGATTGGGAGAACTGCGTGAGGTCCCAAGGTGCCTGCTTGGAAGGGGACTGAAGTGTCATTGTCCTATGTACAATGCCTCTTGCATCTTCTTCAATAAATGTCTCATTTGCTTAGTGCATGGCTGGATACTTTCCGGACAGACCTCCTAAGTCCAAATAAATACAACATCCAAGTTCCCCTTAATCCGGCTTTTGCCTCATAGCTAGCCATCCTCTCACCACCGCACCCCGTTCCCCTAGTCCACGTACCACCATGTAGCTGACACAACGCTCGAGACCCTTCTGAAGGCTGCCTCTGGTCTCATTTTCCTTCATCGCCGATGCAATGGATAGATGAAATAGAACACAGTGTGAGGGCAGTGACAGTTACAGTGCTCCCGCTGCAGGACGTAAGGAGTTTGGCTGTATCGCTCACCTATGCACTCATGAAGTGAAGCCTTTCTTCTTATTTAACTTGAATACACATTTTGCTGTTTCCTATCTCCATGCCTTTGAAACTGCTGTCCACCTCCCCCCCAAGAACGCTCTTCTGCTGCTTATGTGCCTGCAGACCCTCCTTTCACCCCCTTAGTTCAGCTCAGGCCTTCCCTGACTCCATAAACACAGTTACTGCCTTCTTGCCTGTGTCAGCATTGTTCTTAGAAGCATCACAGAACGATGATCTTGAACTGAAGTTATTTCTCTATATGTCTGTCACTCCCACAGTCCCACGTGCTGTATCTGTGTATCTATCTATCTATCCCCTTTGGCCTGTCCGTGATGATTCATTGAAGGGTTTGCCAAAAGATTAATAATTTGACTTTTTTTATTTCTGTCCTGATGGTAACTATAACAGGGGGAATAAAGATTAGACTTCAGGAGGAACTGGTGGAAAAGAGGGACACAGCCGGGCAAATATGCTATTCATCTGTCATCCCTCAGCCTGGTAACTTCCCCAAGAGCAGAGTCATCAACCACAGAATATTAACTCCAAGGGGAATTTTGAGATCTGGTCACCCAACCAAAAGCCAGAGAGGGCAATCGCTTTGCCTAAGGTCACACAGCTGGCTAGGAACAGGGCTGGAACTAGACGCCAGGTAGCTCTGGAAAAAGTTTGGGTAGATGGCTACCTCATATCATGAACGGCTTCCCTTTCTACCCATCTTAAGCCCCTAAAAGGACTACTTGGGGTTATTCACTATCCTAAAGCACCTGCTGGGGCCTTGGCTGGCTGGAGTTGCCAAAGCTGTGTAGATTGGAGAGGGGATCCAATTACTCCCATTTTACAGATTGGCAAACCAAGGCAGCAAGACTGTGTGTCACACTGCTAGCTAATGACAGAGGCAGGATTTGGCACAATGCGCGCTTCTTCCCAGCCCTACAGAGTCACTATTTACAATAATAATGACGATTGGCCTCCTGATGCCTGGGAATCCCCTCACTCCCACCAGTTCCTCTTTAAGTTGACGTCCCTCCTGTTCATAGGAAAGAACCAGTACACCCACCCTCGCACCCCCACTAAGCCTGCTGGAGAGACCACCTCCGAGTCATAACCTTTGACGGGGAAATCACCCTTCCCCTTCCCCGTGCCTGGCACTTGACGGTGTCATTGCTCCCATCAACCCTGAGTTTGGTACTACCGTCCGCATTGAGATGGGGAAATCGAGGGTCCCAGGTAAAGCATCACTAACCCATGGTCAAAGCCAGTAAATGGCGAGGATGGGTCTCAAACCCAGGTCTTTCTGACTCTACCGCCCCCTCTTCCTATTAGGTCACGCCAGGCTCTCCCAGCGGTCAGGTAAACTACCTGAAGCCTCTTACTGGCTGGGTTTGCTTCGGGAAAGTAACTTAACCTCTCTGGACACCCCCAAGGTCAGAAGCTTTGCTTCTGTTGAAGAAATCGGTGTGCAAACGAAACAAAAATCCACGGGCGTCAGCGCAGTGCTTCCCTGGAGCACGGGGCTTTCTAATGAGAGGGTGCGTCTCCAGCCCTTGAGACCTGCGAAACCAAGCGCCCGGCCGCCTAGCAGAAGCGAAACCTCAACACCCTCCAGCCTCCCCCGCTCTGTTCTGGGAACCCGCGGGCCAGACTTCGTGGAAACGCGCACCGCGGCAGCCTCCTCGAGCCCCGGGGCCTCCCCGACTACAGCCCGCAGGACCCGGCTGGGAGGTTCAGGGGGCGGCGCGGTCGGGCCCGAGAAGCAGCGCGAGGCGCGCTTCCGCCCCACTCGGCTTCGGCGGCTGCGGCGGCGGCCCCACAATCCCCTTCTGGCTCCGGGGACGGGCGGGGCGGGGCGGGGCGGGGCGGGGCGGGGCGGGCCGAGCGGGCGGAAATAATTTTCTGTTTGGTCCTCTCTGCCCCAGTCCCTTAGCCGCGGGTCGCGCGGGACACCGAGATATCTTAGGCGGGAAGAAGGAGCGGGAACGCGATGTACCTGGCACGTTTAGAGGGGCGGAGAGGGGGCGAGCAAGGATGGATCGCCTACTGTTTGCTTTAGCGCTTTACAAAAGGATTTTCGTTAAATCTCCCCTACAGTGCTTTCAAGAAGCATTTAATTGTCCCCACTTACGAGGGACAAGCTGAACCTCTGAAAAGTGAAGTCACTCCCTGGCCCAAAACTGCACTCCCAGGATCGGCGTGACACCCCAAATAAGCGCTCAGTTACACCGAGAATGATGAATTTGAACCACTTGTTGGCTAAGTCCTGCTCTTGCCTCTGTGTGTGTGTGTGTGTGTGTGTGTGTGTGTGTGTGTGTGTGTGTGTGTACAGGCACATAATAAGTGCTCAGAAAACTACTGGAAGACAGAGAGTAAGTTTGACAGTTCGGCCTTGGGAGTGCTCTCCGCGAATCCAGCTCAGCGCGCGTATCACCGGGTTCCCCCAGGAGCTCGGAAAGGAACTTTTGCGATGGGAGGGCGGACGTCTGATTTCGACACAGACATTTGGCGAACAAGCGGTGGCGGAGCCCCAGCCGTAGCGGAGGACAGACTGGGCTCAAATCCCGGCTCTGCCTCTTTTAGGCTGTGTGACTTTGGGCAAATCACTTCATCCGCTGGGACCTTACTTGCTTCATCTATAAAATGGGGATATTAACACCCACCCCCAAAGAGTTGTGGAGAGGATTAAACGAAAAGATGTTCCTAATGTAATTACTAAACGCACAAGTATCGTCGCGCGTTCATCCCACAAGTTTCAGGCGGTGCATCCGCACCGGGTGAGGACCCGAGACAAAGGCTCGTCTGTCCCAGTCCCCAGGGCGCCCTCACCTAGACTCAGGGACCAACGGGCTTTCGAGTGACCCTCATCCCGCGAAACCCCGAAACTGCGGCCACCTCTGCCGCCGTCGGTCCCGAAAGCAAATATTCAAATATTCCGAAACAGGCGAATGGCTAGGGCTGACATTTTTGCGTTTAATTTTCTTTAAGTTTTATTCCTGTCAGTAAAGGTAATTTCTTGAGACTTCCCATCCGTGTCTTGTTTAACTTTTCGTATGAGCGAAGTTAACAAAGCGGACCACACTCGCGCGTGGCAGTCTTCGCAACGACCCCAAACTTCGGACCCGCCCCCGACAATCCCCTGGCTTTCGGCCCCCTCCCCTAAGCACGGATGCGGCAGACACAGGCCTCCTCCTGCCCCTCCCGTTTAGCCAGAACCTCTTCATCCTGGCAGCCCTCCGGAATTCCCGAGTCTATGCGGGAGCAAAGGAAGGTGGTGGCCGCAGCCCAGAACTCAGCTTCCCCAACCGTCTGAAACTCCAGCTTTGCCGGGATTAAGGGAATAGAATCCCTGACGCCACAGACCAGGTCAAGGACAAGTTCTCTCCCCCGCCTTACTCCCCACTCCAGGGCGGGGATTCACCCACCCCACCCCTTCCCGGATGAAAGGTACTAAACAGACGCGAAGGGAGGGGTGGTGGCGGGCCCGGGCCCCTTGATGTTCCGGTTGAACAGGTGCTGGTGAAAAGGAGGCGGTCCCGGCGGAAGAGTCGGCCAGGGGGGCAGTGCGCGGAAAGGGGGGCAACCTCTTCCATCCTCTGTACCCTGCGGGTCTTCCCCTCTACAGTGCGTCTGCCCCTCCCCCGCAGGAAGCGTCCCTGGCCGAGAGGTCTTTGAAGTGTCGCTGAAGCCTCTCCAAGCTGCCTTCTTTCCTCCGCCACACCACCTCTCAATGAGGGCGTGTGACCTTTGGTCCCTGCAGGCGTCCACCCCTCTTTAGGAAATTGGGCGGGGGGGGGGGCGGTCAGATTTCGTCCCTCTTGCCCACACGGATATTGAGGGTGAAGCGTTTGGCCTGACACCCCCTCACTTCTTCCCAAACTCAATTTCAAGGACTTTCATTTTGGGGGGTGCTGTGTGTGACTTTGCGTTGTGTTTGTATGCATGCCTAGAGGTCAAGTGTAACTCGTCTGTGACTACGTCCGTAGGGGTGAGTCTCTAACTCGCGTGGGTCTCTAAGCGCGCCTGTGGGGCTGGACCTGGGATTTTTATCTCCCTGGGAGGGGCAGGTCGTGTGGCTGGATGAGGCTGGGAATTAGTGTGCCTGAGTGCCTCGGTGTGCCTCTAAGGGTTATATGAGTCCGTGTGCGTGCGCATGTGTGTGTCTGTGAGCTGGACCGGAAGCTCCCCGAGGGCAGGAATACCTGTTTTGTTCACTGCTCTACCCAGAGGCAGCACAAAGTCAGCATTCAATAAATACTTGTTGGATGAACAAGTGTTCGTGTGTGCGTGTTAGAATGTCTGCCCTCCAGAATGGTCTCCGAGGAAAGAGCGCACAGGCGGCCGTCCAAAGAGCCCCCAGACACGGAGGGGTGAGCGACTCACGTCGCTCCAGCTTCTTCCAGCGCCCCTACCCCTGCTCTCCACTCCCAAGTTTCCTTGGGGTTGAAGAACAGCCGCAGAAACGAAGACCTGGAGGAGGCTGGAGAATCGGACCCGGGGCCGAGAGCGAAGGACAGGCAGAGGGAGGGCTCAGGAGCGCCAGCTAAGAACTACAGAAAGAGAAAGAACGAGGGAAAATTCGCGTGGAGCGAGCGAGCGAGCGAAAAGCTCCCTACCAAGCCAGGCTTTGTTCCCTGAACCTAAGACTTTACCCGGCGGCGGGCGGCGGGCGGGCCGGGAGCGAGCGAGCGGAGGCGCGCGGCCATGGCTGCCGCGGCGGGGCAGGGAGGCCGGGGGGGCGGTGCGTGAGCGGGCTGCTCGGGGCGGGCGCCCGCGATGTGCCGTTCGGCGCCTCCCCCGCCCGGCCCGGGCTGCGCGGCGGCAGGGCGGCCCTGGTAGCTGGGCGCGCGGCGCGGAGGGGGTGAGCCCGGCTCTCGGGTCTCATTGTTGGGGGGCGGGGGGGGCCCGTCGGGGCATGAGGGCGAGAGCACGGCGGGGGGGGCGGCCAGACCAAGCGAGCGAAGAGGAGGAGGAGGAGGAGGACGCCGAGGAGGAGGAAGGAGGAGGCAAAGAAAAGAAGCCGCGGCGGCGGAGGAGGAGGAGGAGGGAGCGAGGAGGCGCGCGGCCCCCCGCTCCCTCCCTCCCCCCCTGACCCCCGACCCCCGCCGGCCGGCTACCCGCCCCAGCCCCGGAGGGAGCTCATGGGAGTATGAAGGAGATGGTAGGAGGCTGCTGCGTATGTTCGGACGAGAGGGGCTGGGCCGAGAACCCGCTGGTCTACTGTGATGGGCACGCGTGCAGCGTGGCTGTCCACCAAGGTACGGGGGTAGCCGCGGGGGGCGGCGGGACCCCAGGGGCGGCGAGCGCAGGGCGCCCTCGGCCGCGCCCTCCGGAGACCTCCTGGGGCTCGGGCGCCCCTCCCCCACCCCACCTGAAGGGCTGGGAGGCGTCGGGGACTCCCCCCGCCCTGTCCTGGAGGACCAGGTCAGGCATTGTTTTCTTGCCTATTGTTCCAGTCCCGCGCCCCCCACCCCAAGTTGAGGGAGTTTGGAGACAGTCTAGGGGGCAATGAGTGTACTATCCGAGCCCCGCACCGTCAGTGTCGGGGCTGTTAGGAGAATGTTTACCTTAGAGGTGTCCCCTCCTGCCCGGTTATTTTGGTCCCGGCCCCCAGAGGGAGAGGTCAAGGGGGAGTCATCCCCCCTCCCGCTTCCGGATACTGGGAGGAGCGTATTGGGGAGAGAGGAGAAGGGTCCCAAGGGAGAGGGGACTCCTAAAATCCTCCGAGGAAGAGCTGCCGACAGGAGAGAGGTTGTGCAGGGGGCCGGAATCGAAAAGAGGGAGGTTTGGAGTTTCCCCCAGCAGCACATGGTTCGGGAGTTAACTCCTTGAGGAATCTTGCCGAGGGTGCAGGCTGGCATCTCCCGCCTGTCTGGCACAGCCAGCTGCCCCCACCCCTTCTTGGGACAGCCCTTAATGCTGTCGCTGTCGGCTCTTCCCGCCACTCTCCTATAGGTTACCTGTACTGCACCTGTCCTCAGCCTTAACTTTTGACCTGCCCTGTTAGAGTTAGAGGCTGAAGATGAGGTCCTTGGACCCCCAACTTTTCCTCCTCTTCCCTTACTGGCCCTTTAAGAAATACCCCCCCTCCAATAACAACAGAAAACGTGTTTGACTGTTGTAATGTCCCTCTAGTTTTCTCTGTTCCTATGATCTCCGGCAGAAGTTGGGAAGCAAGTCCTGAAAGGGCATGGGGGAGGGTCTTGTAGAGTTTAAGGTCAAGGACGCAGACTTCCTGCTCCTGCTTGGAGCGCTCGGTGTGTGGTTGAAGGCTGGCCTGTGCGCTATTGGGTATTCTTTGTGGTCCTGCAGGCTAGTGAGTGAGCCCCCAGGCAGGGGAGCAGCCCCCCCTGCTGGAAGTGGTTCTAGTCCTTTAGAGTCACCTCACTTCCCCAGTTACTCTGGGAAAAGCCACTTTTGACAGATTTGCTCCCCAACTCTCCTCCCCAACCCCCAGCTTGCTATGGCATCGTCCAGGTGCCAACCGGACCCTGGTTCTGCCGGAAATGTGAATCTCAGGAGCGAGCAGCCAGGGTGGTGAGTTTGAGACTCCCCTCCCCCCTCGCCCCCCTACACCTGAGCATCTCCCCTGGTTAGGGTAGGGGACTCTGAGCCTGAGACTTGGGTGGGACTGTCACACAGGACTTCCTGTTTCCTGCACACTATCACCAACCCCATCTCACCCTCACCTCTGCCCCACCTCAGGCAAGGGGCCTTTTATTTTTGTTTGCTTGTTTGTTTGAGCTTTTTATTGCGGAAAATTTCCAACCTCTATAAAAGTGGAGGGAATACTACAAGGAACTTTATGTTCCCATCACCCGTGTTCAACACTTACCAGCTCAGTCCTGTTCCCTCTGCACCCCAACTCATTCCCCCATAGACAGCTTATTTCCTCCTGGGACCTTTTGAATGTGTTGGGAAGGGCAGATCAGCAGATCCCCACTCCCTTTTGAAAAAGCTCCCCTCCATCCCTGTGCCCCTTGCCTTGGCAGAGGTGTGAGCTGTGCCCACACAAAGACGGGGCTTTGAAGAGGACTGATAATGGAGGTGAGCAGGGCCCTGAGCTCCAGGCCTCATCTGCTGAGGTCAGCAAGGTCCTCTGAGCAGGGTCTGGGAAAGCAGGAGTGCGTGTGTGTTGGTGTGTATGTGTGTGTGGTGGGGGGGAGGGGGTGTTTCATCTCCCTTTCCCAGCTGGCACTGGAATATGATGGGAATGCCATGGAGGAGGGGACCGTCTGCTGTGTGGGGCAGTGCAGGTCGGGGTCTCCAGCTTGCCGTAGCAGCCCCAGCCTTCCCCGCCCCCCCAGGCTGGGCCCACGTGGTGTGTGCCCTCTACATCCCTGAGGTGCAGTTTGCCAACGTGCTCACCATGGAGCCCATCGTGCTGCAGTACGTGCCTCATGATCGCTTCAACAAGGTCAGCGGCCCCTGCCGTGCCTCACCCCAGCCGCTCCCTAGCTGGGTCCCTCCACCTCTCTCTTCATCCCCTGTAATCCGATGCTGTCCAGCAGACACTGTCAGGGAACTCGGGAGGTGAGCAGGCACCTTCCACTGACAGGCACGCTCAAGGTCTGGAATTCAAGTACTGCCAGAGGGTAGAGCTTAGCCAGCAGAGCAGTTCATTCGTTCGCGCCCTAATCACAGTTTACGGAGTGCCTACTATGTGTTACACTGGGCGGGGTGCCACCAGGCGCACAGTATTCAGTGCTGATCCAGACAGGTGTGCTTCCTACCCCGTGGGACTCACACTCGTGTGGGGAAACTGCAAATGTCAATAAAACAAGCAAATAAAGTGAGTAAAGTTTGTAGTAAAGCTGTGGAGAAAACCAGGTGCTGAAATAAAGACGGCCTCGTGCGGGGCTCTCTTTAAATGCAGTGGTGAAGGAAAGGGACATTTAGGCGGGGACCTGGGGGAGGGAGGAGCCATCCTGGAGGAAGGTGGGCTCCAGGTTCTAGTCCGAGGCCAGAAGCAGCTCACCAGTGAGCAAGGCAGTTCACGCGCCTTGGCCTCGCGGGGCTCCCTGTCCACGGACCGTGCTCTCCGACAGCACAGTAGCCATCAGCCACGTGTGGCTGTGTAAATTCATTAAAATTAAATGCTGTTTAAAATTCCGTTCCTCGGCCACAGCTCAAGTGCCCAGTAGCCCATGTGGCTTACGGCTGCTGTGCTGGACCGAGCCGTGTAGAACATTTTCATCATCGCGGGAAGTTCTGTTGGCCAGCACTGACCCAGACTGATAGGGAGAGGAGGGGAGCGAGGGGTCCCTGCGGTGGGAGGGGGAGGAGACGATCGCACCGTGTCCCGCAGACGTGTTACATCTGCGAGGAGCAGGGCCGGGAGAGCAAGGCAGCCTCGGGAGCCTGCATGACTTGTAACCGCCACGGCTGTCGACAAGCTTTCCACGTCACCTGGTGAGCCCCCTGCCTGCCCCCATGCCGCCCACTCCAGAGTTGTCTGGGGGCCCAGGCCAGCTGTCCTGACCCCCTCCGAGGTCTGCCAGGGAGGGCGGCCGAGTGGGCTCGTCTGAGCTGCTCCGTCTTTGGATGTTCTTGGATGGTCTTGGCTTTGCCCCGGCGGGGTCCAAGGAAGGAGGCTGGTCTGGTTTGTGGCCGTGCCCTTCTCAGGCTGACCTCTCTTGGTTAGCGCCCAGATGGCAGGCCTGCTCTGTGAGGAAGAAGTGCTGGAGGTCGACAACGTCAAGTACTGCGGTTACTGCAAGTACCACTTCAGCAAGATGGTGAGTCTCACCTGCCAGGCGCGAGCGGGTCGGTCAGGCATGGTTTAGAGGGCGTGGGCTCCGGGCCAGGCTGCTGCCTCGTGCAGAGAAGACAGAGATGGAAGGAACCTGGTCCCTGCCCTCGAGGAGCTCTTCACTGAATGGAGAATAAATTGAAGTGTAGCCTGAGGCCTGCGAATCAGAGTTAGACCAAGCAGTCCGTCCCAGGAGACAGCTGCTCAGACCCCGCCTGTCAGTCTGGGAGGCTTCAAGGAGGAGGTGGCACAGAGGCTCACGGAGGTGGGAACAGTAAGAGCCAGCATGTGATGGTGGGGGTGGGCTCCCTGTGCACTAGGTTCTTCACGTGGATCATTTTGTGTGATGCTCCCAACAGCCCTAAGAACTAGATGCACTGTATCTTCCCATTTTGCAGAGGGGTAAACTAAGTCCCACCCGGTGTGTGACTCATCTTACAACATGTATGGAGTTCAGAACAGGCAGTTTGGTTGAAAGCTTCGCAGGAGCCTGCCAAGCAAAGACAGAGAGCAAGGAACCCCAGGCGGAGGGACCGGAATGGGCCCAGTCCTGAGAGGAGAGAGAGAATTCTGGGAGCAGCAGGACAATGCGTTTTGTGGGGGTGAGACAGGAGATGAGGCGAAAAAAGCTCAGGCAGGGCCCGAGCTGGTCTGCCTTCCACCCAGGCTTCAGGGAGCCCAGGAGAGGCTGGTGAAGGGGTGCTCCTCGTGTTTGTGGAAAGGCCTGCATGTTCCAGAAGCTGTGGGGTGTCCTGGAGAGGTGGGCTGCGGCCTGACAGGGACGGCAGCTTGGACCTCACGCCCAGGCCACGGGCTTGTGAGGCTGCTTGTAAGCGGGAGGGTAACATGATCAGATTTGTTTTTAGGGATGATGACCCTGGCAGGCTCTGGGAAGCTGGATCCTGAGTCTGGCGGCCAGGGGACAGCTGCAGAAGGCGGGGGGGGGGGGGGGGGGGGGGGGGGGGGGGGGGGGGGGGGGGGGGGGGGGGGGGGGGGGGGGGGGGGGGGGGGGGGGGGGGGGGGGGGGGGGGGGGGGGGGGGGGG